>JANHGN010020538.1:26142-44513 GCA_024605025.1 Megaceryle maxima | reverse complement strand
AAATCTGCCACATACCCAATGCACTGCCAGGCAAGTCAAAGAGCTCAACTTCATAGTGACTGGAATCTCAGGTGCTCTGAAGTCAGGGGAGTGTCAAGTAGAAGGTTCTACAAAATCTTCTATGCCAGTTACTTGTCTTTATGAAAATAGTTTGGTAGGTCAATTTGGAATTACAGGCAAATAAAACACAGAAATAACCAATAGCCCTGCACAACCAGCTCTGATGCAGTGTGCTTCTATCCTCTCTCTGAGTACACTGACCTGCAAAACCACACGGCAATGTCGCACTGGTAACGTAAGCTAATCACACAAGCTAACAACAGAAGGTAAGTTTAAGCTCTCAGAGTAAGGAATAGTAAAAAAAGAATCAGCGTGAAACTCTACAGGTGGCTGCAGAGTCTCCATGGACTCTTACTGCTCAACACACTTCTTCACTCCTACTTTACAGCAATCCAGTGAGAGCTATCATTACCTGATTCATTCTGACACCCTATTTTCCAAGGGTACTGTCTGTCTCTCTCTCTGTCTCAAACGCATTCAGTCCATCCCCTCAAGCAGCTCACTGCCACCAGTCTTCAGAGTGCTAAAAAAACCCTATTCATTATTGTCTACCTAACCACAACTAGCTCAGCCACCTGCAAAAGGCTAAGACTTGGCCTTATTTGTCCAAAAGCTTGTTTTTGTTGTTGTTGAAAAACCTGTATGATATTTTTCCAGCCTGGACCACATAACAAGCATCTATGTAAGAATTTGAAAATGCACAAGCTTTTCAAGTGATTGTTTCTTAAAACATGGGGCAGAATCAACCCCCTATTGCCACTTGTCTTTCATCTTTATGTGGTGTGGCTATGTAGGACGTGTCAATACCGTATTTGCAGACAATGCAGCTGTGTAATGATGTTAGCTTCATCTTTCAGTGAAAAATAATTTTTTTTCTGACGTGTGTCTTAGGACCCGTAACACTGAGACATCTGAAAATAGCGATTAATTTTAAAATTTTCATTCAAACATCTGCACTAAAGAGAATCTACAAAGCAACAGACATTAGTCTGATCATACAACTTCACTGCTTTGTGCAACCTACACCGCTTTGTGCTTCCTACAGCTCGGAGTCACTGACAAGGGATTATAACACATGCGACTTCTTTCTCTGTTGTGTTGCTAGACAATTTCCATTTTTTATATAAACCTAAATTTCAAGGTAAAAGGCATTTCATTCTTAAGATTAGTTACATGCTTAAATGCCTTAAAAAACCCAGCCATTAAATATATGAAAAGGAATTTTCACAAACCCCAAGCTCAAATCAAAAACCCCAAGGGTATGTGCATGTGCATGTGCCAGGCTGGGGGTATTAAAAGCACAATGAGCTACAGAGCATTTTTTAAAGCAAAATGCTTTCACATAACCCTTGAGAACTATATACTTGTGTATGTGTATGCCCATACAGACACACACACTGAAATTAAGGCAACTTGCCCTCATCTGCTCTGGTGCAGCTCTTCCTGATACCGTAATTGAGGTCATGTAATAGAAGGAAATCACACCAGTGAGGTCATGTAAGAGAACGAAATCACACTAGCAGAGATAGATGACTCCTGTTCAGATGTTTTTGGAAAGTAAGGGAGAGATAGAAAGGTGAATTACAGTGTTATGACAGAAATCAGGTTTTATCTGAAAAATCAGATGATGGATTTACGACACATGAGTATTTTCCAAAATAATTCTGTAACTTTAGAAGGTGGCTACATTACAGGCTGAAGAAGATATTTGCAGTGATAGTCACTGATACAAAATAAAGGAGAAATAAGACAAGGAAATGAAAAAACAACGTAAGAGACAAGCTGTAGAAAATACATACATCAAGCTGATGACGGAATTACCTTGGTCACCAGATTTAGTATAAAATGTTGGACAATATAAGGTAAAACACAAATGTGTTCAGGCATTTTCCTAGTGTACTAAAAACCAACAAAACCATAGATAGAGATACCATTCAAAGTAACCAGTATTAGCTGGCTGGACAATGACACCTCTCATTCCAGTAACGTACAACATCTCACCATAAATGTTCCTAACAGTCTTAACAGTTTATCATGAAATGCATGGTTCAAGAAAAGCTGAATGGAACAACAATAAGGTTTTCTATAACTTAGCTGTCACTAAACAAATAGCTGGGAAAATTTCCTTCTGATTAGATGGTGTCTGCATAAATTAAAGAATTATAATTGTGTCAGGAACTACACATTAATGAAACTGATTTTAATATACCGTGAAGCATATTGGTACTATTTACTATGCATCAAGGTACATAAAAACTTTGCTTACTCTTGTTTTGCTCCCAGCATGCCGTGTATAATAACCTGTCCAACTTCACATGGTAACCAGTTGTGACTATTACAATCCATATAATTTATCAGATTTAAAAAAAAAAAAATTAAATCCAAGCAACACCTTTCCATATGGCCAATTAGTGAAGTCATAAAATGCAGCAAATATATGATGCTGTATTGAACATCTGTGCTGGTTATCCTATGGGAATTTTTAATAAAGGACCAAACAGCATATTGATGCTAATTCTATGTTACCGGGACTTTAAATAAAAAACTAAAATAAATAGCATCCATTAAACTGATCATACTGTTGTAACTCAAATTGTGTTTATTATGCTAATGGAACATGAAATTAAGAAAAAGACCTTTATGCCAGTGGAATTAATTAATGAGCTTTATGAAGGCATTGGGATGTAATTTATTTCTAGATAAGTAAGTCTAATTTGCAGTTCCATGGGTCTCTGCAATGCTGATTGTAATAGTTATTCCTGCAGATGTGCTGCTCACAGCATGTCTTTCCATTAGAACTGAACACCTCATTATATAAACTGTACCTAATTAAACATAATACAGTGGTGACTTGTTAAACTGGCCTTTTTAAGTCAGCAGCTGCCTAAGCTAATAATACTGTACACAAGATTTATATCATCTACCATATAATACTGATATTAAAATATACTGCCCAAGGGATTGACAACTAATTTACCGGTACGCAACAGGTAGACTTCAGATTCCGCAATGGAGATTAAAGACTACTAGTCTATAAAAATCAAATGAATTAAAGTCTATTTGGAGTTCTAAATAATTATTAAAGTTTTTTAATAACTGTTCCTTTAACAGGTTATTTTAAAAACCGTAATCTGGGAATAACACTTTTCTCATGTTCTTTCTACATATCTGATGGGGTGTTTTTCTTATGTGGTCTGAATTATTACAGTATTTGGACACTATTAGGAATGTGCAGAATCACTTTGTTTCAGGCAAAACAAAATGAGAAACCACCAAGACAGACCCAGCTACTTCTTTAACTTTGCTAGCTCGATTCTGTGACTATTCTGTATGTGTCCTTTCTACCGAAATGTAGACAGATCTCATACTCAGAATATGACAGCCTGTCCCCGTGAAGGCTGACTATTTTGGTCAGAAAATGAGGTGTTTGGAAAATACACCGAGCACAGATTGATTCTCTCATGAGGTAAGATAGGAATACTGGAAAACTACACAAGAATATTTTGGATGAACAATGTTCGATCATGAAAACTTCACATTCTCTATACCCCTGTGGTTTAAGATTTGTTTTCTGTTTCCCTCTTCTTCAGAAGCTGACTGAACTGCCACTTTATGTTCTACTGTAGAGTGAGTGGCATTACTTTTGCTCTTCCCACTTTGGCAGCCTCGGTATAAAATAGATAAATGTTTTGCTCACTGGTGTATGGGTGGAATGACACAGCCATCTCTCTTCTCAGAAGCCTGGGGTTCTTCCTTTCCCACTTGCCCAAGTATGAAAAACTGGCTCTTCTACTAGCTCTGTCCCACAACTGAACCATCTGAAGACACATGAGCATCGCTGCATATTGCTGAAACCTCTCCTCTGAATGAAGAAAATGAGGCTCAAATTCTAAACATCTTTTCACATATGCCATTCCAAGCAATAAATTTTAAAATATGTGTAAATTTAGTGGAAGACTTGAGCCCTTTGATGTCCAGCACTCAGACTCAAGTTCAAAAATGGCAATGAATTACCTAGTAAGAACTTAAAAGTTCCTGACAAGATTCACTCACTTGCACAAGCTTTTGTTGCACAAAGAAGTTAGAAAACACACAAAAAAAGGAAATGTGGTCATGTTACTTGGAGTCCATCACTCTGTTTGGATTCTCTTTTTGGAAGTTTCAGAGGAAAAGATTCAGAATCAGATCAGATTTGTCCTGAATCACTTTCCCTGTCTTATCAAAGACATAACAAAAAAAGACAGTGTTCTTAAATCAACAATTGCTTTATCTTTGTTTTCAGTAAGCTGTGACAATCGAACCACAATCCTCTTCTAAAGACTGTTGCTCTGATAGCAACCTCTGTCACTCTCATAAACCTTAATATCTGCAGCGTCATACTTTACTTTTAAGGTTTCTTAGTAAAGACAGTTTGACAGGCATTCTCGTCTTCTTGCCAGAATCCCTATGTCATTCTGGACTGTAGTGTGAAACAGAAGAATCACTGCAAATGAAGGTAAATTATACTTTGTGCTAGACTTCCAGATTCAGAAAAAAAACCCCAAAACTATCCTGTCTTAAAGGATGTGCATCAAGTAACAAAAACATGTACAATTTAACTTTATTTGCAGAAAATTAAGAGTGGTTTTCTGGACAGAAACAGCTTGTACACAACTATCTTATCCCACCAACAAAAAGGGTGTTCTTGAAGTAGAAGGAGCACGGCACTCCAGGATAAAGAATAAAACAGGAATTTGGATGGGATGATGTGATTAGAAGCAAAGCCCATATAGGAAATTATTTCCTATGTTAGAAGTTGTTCCATAATCACTCTGTTTGAACTCTGTCTTTACCAAGGCTACGTTTTAATTTCCTGGATGTCACCATTTACTTCAAGCCTTCAAAAGAGAGTCCTCCAACTATCATCTAAAGTATTTAGTTCTTGCTTGGGATCTTTATTGTGAAATCTTTTATTATAAAATCCCTCTACTAAAACTACTATCTTTAAAATAAAGGATACTGTTTCAATTCAAAAACAGAGCTTTTTTTCACAGAAGCCCCATTTAAATTGCTTCACTATCTCTCAGTAATCAAATACGAAATGTAACAGAACAGCAACATAATTTGCTGTGAGAGTAAAATTTAGCAGAATCAATCAACAATAAGAAGAAAATAGGAGCTCATGAGCACCATGGGTCCATTATAATTATTATTTTTAATTAAAGTATTCCAGATACACATTAATTTTCTTTGCTCACTACTTTCATTGTTTGACTTGCCTTGAAATAGGAACTATAAGCACTTTGAAAAATGGGTTGAAAGACTCTCTTGTTTCACAACAGATTGAGTAGTTACTTTTCCATCCTCTGCCAAAATGCATTTTAGTAACTTATCATAGCTAAACTGCTCCATGACTCACCACAGACATCCTTAGCCTCTTAAAGCAACAGAAAACTAGGAAAATAATTTCTCTACACCCCCACCAATGAAAGCACAGAAATCTCACCAAAGGCTTAGAGGTCTGAAGAAGTGGCCATGTACTAGATCTTGAATTTGAAAAGCATTTTCAAAGATGCTATTTTAAAATTAACAGTCTTTATTAGTGTCTCCAAAAAGAAGAGAAAAATCCTGTCACTGTGCTCCCCAACTACATACCAAATTAAAAAATACTAAAGATAAACTGAAGTCAGGTGAAATAAAATACAAACTTCTTAAATGAGAGCAACAGAAGGTTTATGCATTTAATTCAAATCTCAACTACTGTATAGAAGCATTTCACAGTTTCTTACTCTGCCTGGGGCAAGTGAAAAAAAAAAAAAAAAAGTCTAAATGCAATAAGAAGGGTGGCTTCACAAGCCTGACAGTGTGACCAGCTTTCCAAGGTCACTTACAGTTTCTGAAAGTCAATGCAATTTAAAGAAACATCTAGATAATGTGATGCTTACAGGAGCTGAGCTTCTAAAACCTTTCTGAGAACATGACTCACAACCGGTCTGATCTTGAAGGTGCCTGAGAAGACTGGCTTCAAAGTTATACTGCCTACTTAACTTCTTGCTTTTGCCATTAAGTGGTACTATACACACCAGCAGTTATCCTGGAAGCATGAAAAAGATCTTAGACCATCAATTCTAGATGATCTTCAACCTCCTTGGGAGATGAAGGAGGGAAAACAACTGGGATCAACCAATAAAGTCTTGCAGGAATATTCCTCCCCAGAGGAAACTCAAAATAAGCAGTAATATGATGAGTGGGGAAAAATTACCCCATATTAAAGAGCTCACAAAAAGACAATTATTATTTCAGCCAATTTCTACTATAGAGTCAAAAGAAGCTGTTGGATGAAAGAAAATGTTATGAAATTACTCATATTTTTCCTTCCAAACCAAATGCAGAAGCTTATTGTCCAATCCATTGCCAAAGACTTTATTCATAGATTCTCTAAAACTTACCCTCTTCCTGGAATTCTTCAATATATACAAAAAGACTTTTCAAAAGCTGTTCACCTACCATTAACTAAAAAATCGGTATTCTGTGCTGAATTGGGACAATTGCAGGAGATGTAACCAGCACCTTCTTCCTAATTATTCTACAAAACCTCTGAGTGAAGTAAAACCTCCATACTCAAGGTAACAGAAAAGCAAGAGAAAAGTTCCATTTGCTAATGCCTTGCACTATCACTTTTCCAACAGGAGAATCATTTTTTGAAACCCTGAAAAATAATGAAGCTTTTATTCTTCTAATAACTTGGAAGGTAAAAAGAAAGTTATATGCATGTGATTTTGAGTTCATTTTTTGTTGCTAGAACTTGGGTATTCTAACACTGGGTGGTCACACAAACACCGTGCCAGAACAGTACTGAACGTGTTTGTTAATTGCTGACAAAGTTTCAATTATAACAATATTTTTGTGATTTGAGGTGTCAGTGTGCACTCCCCCTTTGCATACCATGAAGAACGCTAATGAAGCGTTGTGAGTAGAATTCAGGCAGTTGCTTCTGCTCCCATCAAAGTCAGAAATCTCCACTGACTTCAATGTAAACAGAATCAGGCCCTTTATGTCCGTATTAAATAAAGCAGATGCTTCTGTCGCAATCTTTTCTGAATACATGTGTTTGATGCCACGAAGGAGATAAGAAAATCTGATAAAAGTAATAGATGAAAGTATATTATTATCTATACTATCTCCATTATAAGATATAAAAAACTCTGTAGTATCTGTATGTATTACCATAAGCTACAGTGAAAGTTGACCTGGTTTCGAGAGGACAGTTTTCTAAGCATAATGCTGCAGCAATTTTTGATGACATGCTTTTCTACATTTCTCATGCCACTGAAGATTAGATATGTCTGCAAAACATAATAAAAATACAGCAGCAGAATTTTATCTTATCCCTGGGCCACTATCTATGAAGTAAATGTTTCAATATTTTTTCTACATAAATAAGAATAATAAGACTTTTCCTCAGAATTTAGTTGGTTTGTTTTTTTTTTTTTTAAGAGAGGTATTATTATTATTGTCATTGTC
Organism: Megaceryle maxima; assembly: GCA_024605025.1. NCBI lineage: Eukaryota > Metazoa > Chordata > Aves > Coraciiformes > Cerylidae > Megaceryle > Megaceryle maxima. Next base: position 36,950 of record JANHGN010020538.1, on the reverse strand, counting down.
CTAACAACAAGAATTGCTACTTTTTAACTGCATGTTCTCTTTCCTCCTTCTCAGGAGGCTCCAGCACAGAATCCCTGTATGACATATTTTAAAAGCACTGGCATTTTGAATTAGCTTTCTCTAGCTTCAGAAGCAAATTCTCATAGCACCAGGGTGAAAAACAGTAAAAACTCCACAGAAGGAAGCACAGCTTGCTCAGTGAAGGCAGTGCCCCTGTTCAGTAGGTCACAAATCTGCAGGGAGTGACAGTAGGGTGGGTTTTGCACACCCAGTAGGCCTTTACGCGTAAGAAGGTAGTTCTCATGCAGATGGTGCCCCAGAAGCCACATGGGGTAAACTTGGTACAATCAGGGGACGCTGTTTTCAAGGCCTAGAACACACTTTACTGAATTACATAAATTGTAATCCATTAGGAACTGCATTGGAGTAGTACTAAGACCTCAGCTAGACATGTGTGATGTGCTCTAGAGAGTTTAAACTCCATAGGGAAAGGCTTACACAAGTTGGGAGAGAAAGGGTCTCTACAAACAGGGAATTAAGTCAGAAAGGATTTTGGCAGATAGCTACTAGATGATTACCCTGTGTGAAGAATCCGAGGCCAACTGGATCCTAAGATAAAACTTCTCCTTGCCAAACACCTCCTAGTCTCCGGTCTGCATCAACTACTGGAACACACACCATAATACTCAACGGTGCTGGTGTTAGCAAAGTTATTCTTCCCAAAACTGAGACCATCACAAATTCAACACATAACTTCGGGGAAAGACAGTGGCAAAAGGTAAGATTAAAAAAAATGCAAAGATGCCTTTGATTCCTCCTCTCTTTGTGTAATGAGCCAGACTCTCAGCATATGCCTCCCGTTTGTACCTACTGAGCTCTGATATTCTGTACAACTGGGGAGTTTAACAGCGGGGCTAAGAATAAACCTGTAGAGCCAGTCTTAGTACTTGCCAGACCCATACAAGAGCATAATGTAGTAAAAAGTCATAGAGGTGCCCACATTTCCACCTTTTGCCCAACCATACCACCGTTTCACCCACCCACGAGCTGAAGATTTGCTCCAGTCACCATTAGTTCTCAGGCTTAATGACCGAATCTTTGTACAAAAGCTGTTAAATACAAAAGTGCACACAAAAATTCTGACCTCTAGTGAGAAAAAAAGAATGTGTATTTATGCCCATTTTAGCTTTTACTCATTCTCCACCAAATCTCTTAATACTTTTCCTGACTTACTCCAAATATTCAACTTTTGAATAACATTTGCAGCTCTGCTAATTTTGCTGCTCTGGTAACACAGCAAAAATCTGGCTGCTACAACTGTGGTTCTTTTGTGTTCAAAACTGCATCACTTATGTATTTAAAAATACATATGATATTTATAAAGCCTACTCAAAACATTACCAAATTGTCCCATTTTCATGTTTTCATGACAATTTATATGTTTTCCATATGGGCAAGTGCTGACAATATGATACAAGCTTAATGGAACAAATTGTGGTTTCTCTTTATTGTCTTGGCATCAAAAATCTACACTTGCATAAAAATAACTCTCTCCACTATTTTCCAGGGATGATTTTTCATTAATGTAATATTAAGTGCTGAGCTTTCTCTCATTTTACTTAAAAAATTGCCAGAAATTTTCACTGCTCACCTCACCGCTATATCTGGGAGCATTACAAATCTTAGAAAACAAAGCAGTTCATATCCAGAGAGGGCAGAATTATTCACCTACTGTGAGCTCCATAAAAAGTCAGGTTTGGGAGCGGAGGGGAAAGGTGCCTCAATCTTTCTATCCGCAGGCAGACAGAATTAATCCCTTCTTTTTCTGTTTTCTCCCTCCAACTTCCCAGAAGCAGGAAGTGCGAATGCTTGCAAGCATTAGAAGACTGTGTGGTAAAAGACTAAGGCTGAAAACCCTGAGAGTAAATGATTTCCTTAAAAGTTCTCAAAGACTCCAATGCGGCACTGAAAAGAGCCATTACTCCTATACTCCAACAGCATAAGTACTTCAGCCATCTCCATCCAGTCACTGCTGCCTCCCTCTCCGTACCGCAGAGCTGTCCTCTCCTTCTTCTTCTCTCCTTCTCCAATTACTCCAGTCCTACTGTAGAGAAAGCTTCCCCTGACCTGAAGCTCCTCGGTAGGCAGTGGGATGAGTTAGCTTTCTCTTCATTTAATCTAGCTCCTACATACGCTTCACAACATGACAGACATGTCAAATGAGCCATCCAGCAGGCCCCTGACAGCAGTTTCTGGGGCATAAGAGAGGCAGCTGATGGAGAGGAGATTGTTGGAGGGAGTCAGGAAGATGGGAAGCCATAGGTAATATCACGAGTGCCCTGCTGAAAATTGACAGCTTAATGGGTATGATACTGACAGTTATTTTACGCACCTCAAGTCTTGGTCTTGAATAATATACTTACTACTGAGAAGTTAAAGTGGAAAATAGATTTTGCCAGAGCAAGTAACAAAGGCTAATGCTATAGAAGTTGTGGGTAATAGGCACCACCTCAGACACAGTCTAAAACATTCTACTTCCTAAGAGCTGAATGTTGATGTTGTGCTGATGGAACAAAACCAAGTTAATTCATTCACAGAAAAAGCAGATGGTATAATTCACAAACCTCTTCCTGGATGGCTTCTCTCTAGGATAGGCCTTGGGTAACCTGTTTTTTAGAAGCAGGCTTAAAAGGTAGCTGGGACAGACATCCTCCGAAAGAGCTTCCTATTAACTAACTAGAGATGTTCAGCCACCAGTTGGTGCTTCCTTCTATCAGGAGTAAAAAAGAGTACTTGCACCAGCTGCTTTCTTTTGAAGTGACTCACCTGAGTGACACTACTGTCCCTAGGCACGCTTACACCTCCATTTGTAACTCCCACGTCTGATGGGAAAAGATCTGCAGCGATTGCTAGAAAAGTGCATGGATTGTCACTTCCTTTTTTAGTAAGACTTTTTTTATTGGTTATGTGGGAAATGCACTTCAGGAGAGTCTTACTGCCTTCTGTACACCACATCATCCCATGCTCACAGCAACCTGACACTTCCATGAATGTAAAGAGGAGTGCAGCTTCAGCAAAAGTGTCCATTGTCGGCATTCTGCAAGTTACTGTATTGTCCTTATTCTGACTCATGTTTTCTTCACCCACTATCTTTATTTTCCTCATTTCACTACAATTCCTTTAAAAGAGCTTATGGCAGAGGTCTAGAAAGTTCAAGCAGTAATTCCTTTCATCCTTAGCAGGTTTGTTAAGGGTAGATCTCTCAACGGCATTTATAAGAAGAGAATTAACAACAAACAAAATGAGCTTCAGAGGAACAGAATCTGATAACAACTTCTCTTGTTTTACTTCTGGATTGTTTTCCTATTAGGTACAGTATGCATATATAGTTTAATTAGGACAAATTCTCTGCTTGCTTATGATCTCATCCTTTGCAAAACTACCCCACTAGTAGTGTTGAATAGGCTATAAATCAATCTCATATTCACGCACAGCACTGAATCTCTCTCACCAATTAAGCAGAGTTTTGGAAAAGCTCTGGATCCAAAAGTTCACACGATGAAAATTTTTGATCCAGAGCTGAAAATTCTCTATTAAGATGCACTACACAGAGTAGTAAGCCGTATTCTGCAGTGCTTCATTTATCACCTAAGCAGAGTCTTGATGAAACACCTGTCTGTTCCCCTTACGTGTCAATAGCTTGTATTTCAAGCAACTGATTGCTCACTAACGGGGAGAAAGTTTGCAGACAGGAAACTGCTGAGTCCATTCTGTTAAGTATAATAGAACTACTGAACCTAGGGAAACTTCCTGGAAGCAGTACAATCACCACTGCGAGCACCACCTATAGCTTTAAGTCTTGAAACCTAACAAAACTGCTCATTTGATCAAACAGGAAGTTGTCATCAGGCCGTGGATGATTCTTGCTTTTTCATATAGCATCAAAATCTACATAGTTTGATTCTGACTTTTCACTTTAGCCCTTCAGGACCAAAGTGATTTAATAGTCACCAAAATTATTCATCAAATAATAACCTTACAAATTGTGTTGCAGTTAAGATGAAACAGTACAGAATATTGACCATTGTGCAAACGCTTTCCTACGGAATTCTGGTGCCTGGATGGACAAACAGGATTTTTTTCTTTATAAGAAAATTGACAAGTGGAAGAAATCTGTTCTCAGGGAAAATTAAACCAGGTATTTCTATTTCTCCAGGCTAAATTAATAGTGCTAACACTCCCAGGGTAACCTGACCTATGTATTATGGGGAATGGAATTCCTCACTTTTCACAAACCATTTGAAAATTAGTTTTTCCACATTATTAATCATACATTTAATCAGTTCCAGTTACGTCGTAAGCTTCAAATGTTCTTTTTCTTCTGGCACATCTCTGCATTTCACCCTTAAAATTTGCTTTGCAGTTAAATTATCCACACCAAATAGTACTGATATATATAGTCTCCAACTTTATGTGTCATTTCCTAAACATTTTCTAAAATAGAATCACAGCACATGTATTTAAAAAACAGACAACGCACGTATTTTCAGCAGTGATAATAGACTGTGGTCACATCACTTGAACACTTACCGGAAGTTCAACAGTTTTCCCTACTGGACAGAAGGGCTTGGCCAGCCCTGGTAATGGGAAATAAGCCAGAAGAAAAAGCCAGCTTTTTAAAAATTCCCTACAGGAGGACTCCAAGAGTCAAAGGACGCACTATGTTTACATGATTTGGAATTTAAACCATCCCCTTCTGACTCTATTTTCTTTCAACAGATGTATCTGAGGTATACAAACACTGAAAGTCTAGACTCCTTTTTACATAAATTTGATTTTTCTACCTTAATTATTGTTTATATTGTACATCATTTAGGTGTGATTATGTTATATTTAAGCATTCCTAAATTAATTCACATTAATCTAGTTACCTAAATTACAGTTGAAAAATTATTTTAATGTGACATCCTGTTAATTTGTTTCTTTGGTACTTCAGCTCTGCATCCCTGGGGCAATACAACCACATCCCATCTAAGGCAAGAGTTTCAAAGCTCCAATGTAGTATACAAACTTGGGATTGTAGGAATTGTCATACAGGATCAGAGTCACGGGCCATTTAGTCTATCATCCTGTCTCCTGCAGGGAAGATGCTCCAGGGGAAGGTGAAGAAACCCAGCAGTAGACAATAACAAAATAGAACTTGCTATGCAATCATTTGAAACAAACAGTGAAAATGGTGATTTTAAGGCCAGCTACCATAAAAACAGAGTTTAAAAAAAAAAAAAAAAAAAAAAGGCAACCATTTTAAAGAACATAAGCATGTTTTTTTAATGTAACTTTTAATTCCAGAGACTCAATATACCTCTGATATTCCAGTCTGGGCTACAACTAAAATTGCTTTTCAGGACACAGAAAGGGCAAAAGAGGAAAATGTGCATTAATTTTATACAGTGCTGTTTAATAGTGCTCGCCAAGTGGCCCACAAATTTTTATTCAGGAGAAATACCTGTCTTGGCTTATGCTAGCTTAAATCAGCAGTAAATCTAATTGTACTGCCTTTGCTTCAGAAGGGTGTAATGGAAAGCAGAATTTGGCCACTATGCACCTCAGGACATACCTACACATTTTGTGAACCGCACAGCAGAATTACAGAAATCCAAAGGCCTATGTACAGGGAAAGCCCTGACAGAATCACAGCTGCAGATGCCCCACTTCTTACCCTATCTGCATTAGAGTATTCCACTAGGGCTGAAAGGCCTGGTTTGTTTTTTTTTCCCCCCCTCTCTAGACAAGACTTCAATCCACACACAAACTGAGAAAAGAGACTTTGGTTCTTCTCCACCAAAAGCTTTCATAATAGCCCTCTTCCACATCTTCCATGAGAACACCTGAGTAAAGGAAACTACTTACTACAGAGGGTTTGAAGTGAGCTTCCACAAAAAGCACAGATCTTTTGCAATAAAACCTGCATCACATTTTACAGAAAAGGGGAAGATGTCCTTGAAGCACAACAAACCAAGCCTTCTAGCACTGATAAGACAGTAAGTCCACATAATGGAACTTTGCTTTTTAATATATTTTTTTACATAGTAACTTTGAGATTTTTAAAAAAACTATGTTTGGAATGTCACATGACTCAGTCCAAAAACTCAAAATCCTTTTAGCTCTACACCTTTTGTGTATACTTTACAGTACAGTCTAATTACATAATCACTTATTTGTCAATATCGTATTTTTCTCCTACAAAGTCAGAGACAGATGTAATATCCTATAATATTTTTCATTGCCATAATGGCCTAGTATGTCTTTACTGACAGACTTTTATGTGATTAAATCCTCATTTCTCTTCAGTAAGTATTTTATTATTTTAGTCAGCAGTCATATACTATAGACCCTTTTTTTTTAAACCAGAAGCAATGCTGCCTTAAGTTCAATTTTGAGATGAGATTTTACTTTGAAGCTAACTTAGCTGCATGCACAGGTATCCTACAGATGCATGGCGTATCTCACCACATTCTTAATGCTTGTCGATGTATCTGACAAGTAGCCAAGCTATGCAACAATAGAGGCCATGATCAACAAATAACAGTGTGTTTTAGCTGAAAAAAAAAAAAAAAAAAAAGAAATATTTCTAGAATGTTTTCTCAATTCTTAGAAAATTTAAAAAAAAAATAATCAAGAATAGAACTTAGTTCTGTCCAAGAAAGTTAATTAAATGTAACTACCCAGATCATCAGCCAGGCTTGCGATAGGAATAATCATACCTGCAATGCAGAGTAAAGCTGGGGGGTAAACCATCTGTGACTTACAAATTATTCACTAGATAGTACTCGGAGGATGGTGGATCAGTCAATCCACACTTTGTCTCTGACCACGAGAACAGAGCAGAGACCAGTGGTTAGAGACTGCCCTAGTCATGAACACAGCAGATTTGGCTCATGCACCTCGAAAAGCTGAGACAGATAATTGATTTGCCAGACTCTCTGGCATATACAAAATGTTCAACAGTACAAAATGCAACATTATCTGAAGTGATATGATAATTGTACTTCAGCAATAGTAGCTGACAATGTAGTCAAGAGTTGCCTCTTAAAGGGATTTTTTAAGTGTGACATTTCTTACCTTTTGAATACTTAACCTTACTCTTGCTACAAGCTTTTATCATCAGGACTGTTGAAGGAGTGTGCAGAAAAAAAATGGAGTAGTAAGAAGCAGCACTGAAAACAATACTGTCTAGTAAGAAACTGTTTAAAGAAAGCTGTACAATATTTAACATAAGTATTATTTTGCAATGTCCATAAACCAAAATTAAAATATACAATAATAATCATAATATTCTCATAAGTGGAGTATTATTTATAGTGTAGGTGGGTAAAGCTTAACAAACCAGAACTCTTCCATGCTGGTAAAGGATAATTTAAGGAAGGTGATTTTTTTCTACCCCTTACATCTTTCTTATAGGAACAAATAACAACTGATTTCCCTTTCCAGTATCTTCTCTCACTCTTCTTTGAGAAGTAGGGACTTTGAGCTTCCAGACAGAGTAGATAATTTACTAGTTACTGTACCATTAATGTAGTCAAAACTGACTCAAATTTCTCTTGTAAAAACATATAATTTTCTGTTTTAAAAGGCAAATTAATACATGCATGGTATTTCTGCGGCTCAGACTTAGAACACATTCACTAGCTGAAGCTGTTCTTATGGCTCCTTTCCTCTCTATGAAAGTTGCTGTTTTGGCTGAATATTGCTTACGGAGTCATCCCATTTCTGCCTGATAAGAGATTCAAACAAAGTCAAATCTCCTGGGAAAATGTACTCTCTTAACTTAGAGGCAAAAGAAAGGACATGTTCACTGAGATCAGATTCAGTTCTGAAATGGGGAAAGTCAGTTTAAGAGTAAAAAAAACCCAAACCAAAACAAAACAGTTTGTTTTGACATGGTCTTCTTTTGTACATAGGACAAGTAACTTTGAGAAACTGTTTCCCTGTACCACATACAGGGCCCCGTAGGGCTTTTCCAGATGAAAGGAGAAGACAGTAGTGCGATCTGCACGGGTGTCAACAAGAGTCTAATAAGACAACCTTGGGACTGCAGAAGGTAGGAACCTAACTACAGAACCATTATGACAAATGATGACAGATGGAAAGAGCTTGGTTTAATGGTCAGACCTTAAAGTGAACTGGTAAGATCTATATGCAATAAAAAGCCTTAAATGCTTGTGCACTGAAGAAGTTGGTAAGAGAATCAGTGATATACAAGGGAATATGGAATACCACAGGGCTATCAGAGTATAGGTATTTCTAACAGAAACACCATCTCAATCACTCTTCTGTAGATGTTTTATTATGTAATCAATCGTTGGAACACGTGTGCACGACACCTACACTTTCATCCCTAAAACCAGGTTTAATCAGACGTGTAGGCTGTAAAGACTAACAGAGCTTTGACATCTCTCACCTTTACAAGGCTTTCTGTGAGCATGAGCAGCTCAGAATTTTTATAAACCTGATCTACTGGAACACATGGACTGATTCCTACATGAAAGAACACAGCTATGCATGAACTGCAACTGCACCTTCTTGTAAAAACATTTACTCTACCTCTTTCTAAATAACTGCAGTTCTCAAATAGATGTTACATGGGCGCTTTAGATTAACAAACTTTTCTTTATCTCTTCTAGAAAAACTCCAATCCCATTTCAAAATAGAGAAGTATATTTACAGAAAAATACATTCAGAAAATGGAAAACAAATCTTTGGAGCCCCATACACTTCAGAACACAAGTATCCTTAAAGAAATAAAGCTTAATCTCCCAGATCTGTAAAAACAAACATATTGCCTTAATAAATATTTTCAATTGTGTGCCATGCAAAGAGTCTGTTGGCAGGCTCTTGATCCTTTACACCAAAAAAAACCTAACAGGAAACTCTAGGGAAACAGAAATATACCAGTGCTGGACACACAGTGGGAGGTGCTCACAAGTGCAGTGCTGATTGTAAAAGGTGTCTGAAGGAAATTGTTCTATTTATTACTTCTTATTTAAAAAGAAGTATATACAATTGCTCAGTGCCTGGAAACCAAAGAACAGATGTGTAGGTAAGGCATAAGACTGACTGTTCCTCAGCTAGCAGAATTTACCCACTCTCTTTGCTGAAATACAAAAGCACAGAATTTGACTCCATCCTGAATTTGTAATTAATCTTACTACAAATTCCTTCAATGCCTGAGACATCACTGGATAGAATGTTTGCATAATAGTTTGAAAATACTAGTACTATGGATGGACTTCCTATGAATTTTAAACAGAACTATGACTACGGAGATTGGCTTGAAGTATCCCCCATCTAACACTATTCTTACAGGTTCAGCCATGAACAGTAATGTATGTATTTTTTGCCATTGAGTAGAGAGGTAAAGGATCAAAATTTCAAAAACTATCAATGGTATGAGATGATCAGCTCAAGAATCAGGAAGAGGCTTGATCACCTTTGAAAATCTAGAGCAGGCACCCAAACCACCCTCCCCTCTTGAATAAACATAAAAAAATAAAATGTTCATAAGCATTGCCTAGTTTTGCTTATGCGTTTTTATGGGGCCAGGCGCAAGGAATCTTGAGTTGTTCTAATGCAGGTAGGTTGCACAACCCACCATTGACCCAGAGCATAAGAAAGGCTGTCTCTGGATGTTCAAAGGTGCACATAAAAGCTTGCTACTGCTCCTCCATACATGCCTTCATGCAATGAAATTAAAATGTGGCTTTTTCTACAAGCCATGTCACAAGATAATTTCTCCTAAAAAATAAACTCGTAAAAAATGCCGTTAAAAAAATGCCTGATCTATGCTTTCAGCCCACATAGATATTAAACCTAGTTTCCTAGACCCTGAAAAGCTAATTATGCATTCAATTAGAGTTTCTTAATAAAGATTAAAACTCTGAAGTCTATTACAAGCCCATATTTAATTCAACTGCCATTTTATCCATGCCATGAAAGTGTGAGTGGTAACAATGAATATAAATTATAATACATGCCATAGAGTGAATGCTATTTGTCCAAGCACGTTACTATAAAGAATTAAATTTTGCTATCGGTTCCATAATCTAGTTAAAATTGGTATTCTTTATTTGGTCTTTCAATGTAGTCCAATTTCCTACTTTGAAAAACAAATTCTAGGGAATAAAGAAAAGAGATTAATTTATCATTAAGACTCTGCTTAATTGAAGTCAATTCCGAACAAACTTGAATTCAATTTCTGCTCATTAAATTGAATGTGCTCTGCGTTTCTCTCTGCATTGCTTTGAGCAAGCAGCTGAGAACAAGGGACTAACATCAAAATTATTAAATTGAGGAGATTTTATTTGGTCTTCACATGCCAGAGCCGCTTTGATGAGGAGCTGTTTTGGCACTGAAAGGAAACGAGAGCAGCTGGAGGAAAAATCAAATGAAACTAAGCCTCGGAAAATTGAAGAAAACGCAAGCTTAATAATATTTAATAATTAAATTTCCACAAACAATAGCGGCAAATGAAGTAATCTGCAAAGTCTGTGAACTCATTTGCATAATTGATGCCGGTCCCCTGTAAATGAATAATGAAGATAATAAAAGATGTTGCTAAAAATGGGCACAATAACAGCAAATTTCATCAAGCCGCGCGCTCTGATTAATCTGCTCTTGCAAATCAGCAGCGAGAGGGGGATGCCTGATTACCCGCGCCGCGGCCGGCAGCAGGCGGCAGCCTGCCCGCCCTGCCCCGGCGCCTGGCCCCGGGCGCCCAGAGCGCGCCGCGGGGCCCCGGCCCCGGCCCC
>JANHGN010020538.1:3492-17133 GCA_024605025.1 Megaceryle maxima | reverse complement strand
TGTGTATATATATACACACACATATATAAATGCATAGACATATTGCTATGAACCAGCTGGATTTGGAGAAATCATCATCCCTAGTGAAACTCAATCTATTCTAAAAACGCCAAATAATTTTCCCAACTATAGGAGAAATAATTTCCAATCCTCTACATTAAAGTGTGAATAAAATATATTTATTTAAAACTTCCCTTAACATTGTAGTACAAATTGGCAACATGGCCTCAACCCAACCTCTAGAAAGATGTGGAAGAACTTCAGATGTGACAGCTAAACCTTGCACTCAACATAAGTGCAGTAGGAGTGACAGAAAAAGTGGCAGACAAATTAAAGAGCTACCTCTGTTTTAGCAGTTTTTTGTGACAGCATTTTAAAAGTTTGCTGGGCAATTCCTCTAAAATGACAGTGTGCTGCTGAGCGAGTAGTGCACTGAGTACATAAAAGAACTTGTCAATAGCTGTTTCAGTAGGGACTTTCAAACTCACAGGAACTTTAGTATACATCATTACATCAATAAACCAAAATTCTTTCAGCTTTCACAGATGTAAATTTTTTGTTGTGCCAATTTGGCTCATTATGTCTGCCATTTATGCTTATGGCATAAATGTTCCATACTTTGGAGATGGTTCATTTCTACATGCTAGTTACTAATCTGTGGGTTGAGTCAACATGCTTGTAGTATCAGAAGCAAAAGACTAAGTACCCAAATACAGAGAACTTCAGGCTCAGTGATGCATTTTATCATTTAATTTTTCTTCCTCACTTTCTCCCAACTGTCTGAGTCCACCTTTTGGGGTAGTGCAAAGAAATTATTTCCATGTAGCATTTTAAATGCATTTTCATCTTACTGTAATTGAAATTAAGTCAATTGCGAGTCATGATTTTAGTTCAAAAAGAAAATGGGTTTGCTTACAAGGCAAACACAAATATGGTCATGTAACAGGAGATACTCAAGTAATAATACCAAAGAAATATTTTGCATCTGCTCTGTATTACTTACCTGCTGTGTGCTTTTTTGTACTTATTTGCTCAAAATTAGTAACATGCCATTTTGGCATTGATTCTCTGCATATTTCAGTATAAATGGAGTAAGTTTCCTTTTTCTCACACACATCCGAGGCTTTCCAATCACCTTAACAAGTACTGTCTTAATCTTCCCAGATAAAGTGACTAGTGACATTTTCCATCACATTACTTTGGCTGATGAGGTGTTAGAATAGGAATGATCCAAACTTAGTTTACATCAGAATTATTCCAGTGATTCTAATGCTCTTGGTTAAAAAAAAAAAAAAAAAAAAAAGGAATTAATTCTGGATAAACTCTGCTGACGGAGGGTCAAGACAGATAAATACAGCTTTTCACTTCCATGTCACCAGCTTGAACCTATTCTACTTTAGTACTATCTAAAAATCATCACTGCTGTAAACTAGCCTGTGTGAAGTTATTAATAGGAAACCAGTACTAAAACAGATGGCAGAGAATCTGAGATATACAAGACTACAGTCATTTTGTTACATCAGTTCTACTCCACCAAACACATTTAATGTTAGTATGTACATGTAGGGGGAAAAAAATAAGCGCTATTCAAAAGGGCTTGCTATCAACCACAAGTATTTCACACTGTACTCCTTCCCCAGTCCTTCATATGGATTTGTACTTGGCATCATCATGACTCCTGTTTGTGTGCCTGACCTTGCGTCCTGCTCCTACGGAACAGAGCCAATGTGTCAGCCTAGCGCCAGGAACATGAATTTTCAGAATTTCTTAACTATTTCTATTTTTTTAAAAGCAACATGCTGGAGTAGTATTGGTGGAATTAAAGCCAGTTTGTAATTTTCTGAAACAAAAGTGTTTTTAAAACAGCATAATACATACCACTCCCTGTAGTTAGAGATAGGCTACAGCTGCAATGAGCACGTGCCTCACACCAGTACATGCTCAAACCAAGACTCAGATCAGTTTCTGCATTTGGACAGAACATAGTTAAATTCCACACTGGGACTCCAGTGCATTGGCTCCAATGTGTCACAAAGTCCTGTAACTATCGTCCTCAATCCCTGCCCCTCTACCTGTCTACAGACTGCACTGCTAAAGAGAAGTTCAGAAGCTCCCACGCACCATTCACTAAATATATCAAATTTTGCACCTTAAGATCCTCCAGCACTTCAAAAACCAGTTTTATTCAAACAAAGGCTACAATATCTAGATTCACATCAATAAACACAGCACTACTGCAAACCAATGCAACCACTGAAGCCAAGGTCTCCATTAGATGCTGCAAACCAACATGCAGGAGGAGTGGTATTATCTGAAAATTCTCATCTTAATCTTAAAATCTTTATTAAAAATCCATTTCAAAATTTTTTTTTGCATTTAAGCTATATAATGTCATTAGATTTTGACCAGTAGTTATATACATGATTGAAACATGACTGTAAGCACCTGAATAGTCGATAACATTGCCCTATTCAAATATTCAAAGTCATCCTCATTGATTTTGTAAGAAAAGGACCAACAGCAAATAGAGTGCTTTTTAGAATGATACAATGGTTATAAAACAATTCACAAAGCAAGCACGGCACATAAAATATGTATTTTTGAAGATTTGTACCACCTCTTCAATCACACTCATAGTAAGCAAAGTTATACAAAAGCAACAGTACAGCATGTAGGTGATCGTGACATTAAGCAATATATCAGCTACTACCTTTGTTATGAAGTAAACTTAAACCTACAAGACTGAGGAAATTCAGCAGTAAGAACAGTTTACCTCCAATGAGTACAGAAGAACTTGCAATAGCCATTTATTTCACCAAATTAACTTCTTCCTAGTTACAACAGTCCAACTGGAGTGTCAAAAACCAGCTTTTCCAACACATGGGCTCAATCTGCATTCAGGAAAAACTCACATCAAAATAAACGGGAAACTCTCCTACAGCTTAAATGCTTAAGCCTGAAGTTAGGCACATGTGTAAGTAGCCCTATTTAAATCCAGAGGACCACATGCTTAAAATTAATCCCACATAAATTTGTGGGTTTAGAGCCTAATGAGGGAGTACAAAACTGAACCTTATTTGAACAATGGCTCAGAGTTTCCAAGGGGAATTGCTTACACAAACTTAAGTTAAGGCTGCAATGCCTAACTCTCCTCGTCTCCTTTGAAAAGCTCTTCATTTGCCCCAGCTCTTTCCTGAATTGTTCAAGGCTCCTGTGGGCCAGGCGAAAAAAGAGAACAGATATCCTCACTGCCTTAACTAACTCCAGCATTCATGCAGCATATGAATAGTTTTGATCCAGATCAAGTTCTACCCTTTATCAAATGGCATATATATCTAATATGATAATGCCAGACCTGTACTCATTAGTGCTTTAGTCGATGGGGACGTATGTTAGTAACAGTAACACACTGTCACTTAGGAGGGAAAAGATCATTTTGTGACAGGCAAATTATTGCTATACCTCATTAAGAATGTTATGTTCCTGTGCCGAGTTAAGACACACTGCTTGCAAAGTGGTAATCATCATAATATCATCAAGATGTTGCTATATTTGAATATGATACGGGCTCACCACCAGATCAGCCCATTGTCACCTAGCAGCTTGGAGCACAGGGAAGATACTGCCCTACAGTGACTCACACACAGAGGAAAAAAGGACCTACTGTGACAACTTACTAGGAGATGTATTTAGTAATTTGTTTCTAGAAGCCCGTAATTTTACAGCTGAAGGGTTGAATATTTTGAAAGTTTCTGAGCCTGCAAGGAAAGGTACCTGATTTATCCAGTAATCTGATCTGTCTACAGCATCTTAGTAAGTGATAGCTGGAATTTGACAAAATTATACAAACCTGCAAGCCTGACTCAGTTATACTAGACCATTTTGCTTACTCTGGCAGTGGAGAGGCCACTATACCCACTTGGACTCCTTTTACTGCTAGCCAGCTCGGTCAATCTATTTTTAATGAAAAAATGTACCCTCCTAATGAAAAAGTCTTCAGATGCAACACAATTGTCTCTGACAAACAGAAGTGCCACCGAGGGTTCCAAAGCCTCCTGCATTTGATGAAATTCTCCCTCACGTTAGGAGGTGTAAATATCTAATACAAAGAGATTTGGAAAAAATTCTTCTCAATTATCTTACTGTAATGGGAATTCTTGAATTATGGATGGCTAGAAGGTGTTTCTAAATAGATTCCAAGAAAGTGCCATGTGACAGAAAGTATCTCCCTGTTAAATCTTACTCATAAAACTGCAAGCTCTTTTGTGACATTAAACAACGGGGGTTTCATCTGTCCCCTCAATGCCCTTGAAACCCCTGCAGACACAGTGACACAGAGCTGCACAATGATCCCTAGGACCTCAGAGATCACTATGAAAGGAAGAAACATGTTCTTTTCCTGCCAAGTCTACTGACTTGGGCAGTTGGGAAGGTTGATAATTTTCTCATTACCCTTTTGCCTATATAGCAAAATAAGCTAATACATACTGCAGAGTGTGTTTTCCTATGCCCACAACAGCACAAACACTTTGGTTACATTGGATCCAAAGAAAGGTGAGTCATTTCTTTCTTGGAAATCCTAATACAGTCTTATTTCTGCCAGTCTGGCTCTAAAATGATAGTATCAAATTTTAATAATTGGACTGATCTAATCAACCTTTGTTTTAGTCCAATGATTTGCATGGCTTGCACCTGCAAATACTTCTCTATATCTACTGAAATTTCAATTAGATAAGTTAAAGTTTTGCTTTTTTATCTGCAAATTATGTTTTAATTCACCTAACATATATTTAGTAATAATGATCAAACAACATTTTTAAGATTTTAAACTGACAAAGAAAATTATAATTTATTAATGTGTTTGACAATCATTAAGTTTCACAGCATAATGATGGTATTGGAAGCTTTTTGGCTGTGTCCTATTCTTCCCATGGACAAGCTCATCTAATTACAGATCCTCGCCCTTTATTGTTTTAGGCTTTCTCCTCCCTCAGCTACACCTGTGAAAAGTTAATCACAAAAATAAAATGAAGAAACACAGAATTACTAAGCTGGTCCTAGATATTTCTCCACCACTACCAAAACGATTTCCCATGATGAGCCAGAGAAGCCTACTGCCATTATAAAGTGGAACCAGCACTTTCTTTTCCATATTTCCTTAGTAGTAAAGACAGAATAGGAAGAACCAAAGAAACTGGGCCCTATTACTCTAAAGGGGGAAATATTTTTCAAGTCTGGATAACACTTTGATTAAGAGAATCTAGAAATGAGAGTATGTTCCCATTGAGCCTGCACTGAAATTTCATGCAATTATTAATACATCCCAATTAATTTCTGCTATCCTTTCACCCATAAAAGCAATGACGCACACCTATACTGAAGGACCAAAGCTTTCTGTGGATGGGCAATTCTCCAAGATCCTGTGTTTATAGACACTAGCTGTTTCTCTAGTACAGAATTAGCAGTGTTATTTCATCTTATTCAGCAAAGAAGTCTTAGAAGTGTTTCGGTCTGATTCTAGGCAGCAATGATAGTTCCATCTGACCAAAAGTGGTCCTGAACATCACCTGAGAGTTCAGTCAGTCTTAGGAGCAATTCTCTGTCCCCACGCTCTACTGACTCTACCAGTCATACATACTAAAGAACACAGAAACTTGGGACCTCAAACTTTAGATTAGGAACACTGACATCCTTTGTTCCTGCTGACACAGCTAAAATAAAACAGAAGTAATATCATTATTTCTAGTATCAGGCATTTTAAATGCAACTAAAATTTCCTGTGAAAAGGAAGTCAGTTCTTTCATCCTGATCTACTGCACTGACAAAGGAACCCCTCCTGATTTACCTTACAGTATGTGAATGAAAAATGGGTATCATGTGTCACAATGCTACCTGATAAATTTTTATAATCAGAGATTATGCAACAAATATTTTTAATAGAATCTAAAACCAGATGAGTGAATTTAAGCCTCTAATTCATGAAGAACTAAACCTTCAAGGCTGAAGGACATATGTCACTTCTGGGGATTCCAAAGGATTCAAAATTTTTCACCAGAATTTTAGCATCATAGGAAAATGTGACAGTAGTAATAATACATGATATTATATACAGCTAGACAAGTTGGACAAATTACATCTCCTACTGAATAGATGGTGAAAGAGTCTGTATTAGAAAACTTCCTGCTGGGTCACAAACATACATCAGTAATGGTTTGTTTCCAGCACAAGAAAAATTGCCATTGTCATATTCCAAAGTGAGTGTAAATTGTTTTATTATAAACTCCCCGTTGGTCCCCATTTAACTGAGAAATCATTCAATCTAAATTTATTTTCTCTCTGCATGGCATTGCTGTGTGTTGGTATCACCAAAGTGTGTCTCAGTAACAAAAAGAGCATTCCCTTTAAAGGCAGACAGCACTCTTGATCTTAAGCAACCTTGCCATACATTAACTCTTAGTATGCCCCCACTTACTCTGATCTGTAATCCAAGGCTCTCAGTTTCATGAAGTCAAGTTTTCATTCTTACTGATTTGCAAGACAATCTCTACAAACTTCCACCATGCTTGACAATTAGACATTTATATTTTACATGTATGTATATTAATATATACATTTTGAAAACATAAAACTATTCCCTAGTTGCGTGGCTTCCTGTAGCCTCGATGGAGAGAAAATCCTAGTCCAGATTAGCAATGACATAGATACCTATTCCCACCATCTGCCATTCAAATCACGTTTTGATCTGATTTACAGGTAAGCTGATCTGACTAAATAATGCCACTTAACAGGTACACAAAAGAAGAATGTAGCCTTATGGTTCTCCTTGGCATTTTTAACTATATCATCACATTTTTAGCATCCGATGGAAACACAGTAAGTGACAAAGTCTCAAAGAGAACCATGAAGCAACCACTCAGCCATCATAGAGGCTCTATTCATCATGAGAAGGTCTTATTGTTGGGTCCAAGAGTTCCACCAAGGAAAGCTTTGTCAAGGATGTAATTTTGCACACTTAGTGCCACGAAATGTCAACCCAAAGCAAAACCCAACCCACCCCACTTAGTGTCCCCAACAGCTCTGTTGTATCAGTAAGAGCACTACTGAGGAAAGTGAATGACTCTGGGCCCCCAGTAAATACTGATCTGCTAAAAATTAGAAGGGTTCTGCTTGCATTTATTTGTTCTGCAAATACTATAGGTTTGATTTTCGTATGGAAACATCTGCCCACATTGATAAGGGGACAGAGGTGTTTGAAACAAACCAGGAGGATTTCTTTCATTTTCCTTAATTGGTGATTACAAAGAAGCAAGGCATCAGACAACACTTCCTACCCAGTAATTTGACCTCTGGGGAATAGGAATATATTTTGTATCTTACCATTCTTCAATTGAAACCTGGAGCATTTTTTAAGTTTGCTTTAAGAAAGGAGGTTGAAAGACAGGATATTACTTAAAAATAAGGTAATCTAATCTTTCCAGTATCCAGCTTCTCCACATCCTCACCACCCAAAGTGGCAGGCAGCTCAAACAGTGGGATTTGCACAGGCAAGCCAAGCCAGCTGAGAGGTTCTGTCTCAGAAGAAAGCAGGAAGGCAGAATTGCCCCTCCAATTATGTCCAGAGCATCTTTAAAAGTATGTATTTCATTCCTCCTCTATAGGGTTTTCCAGAGGAAGAAAACCTGAGGAAGGGTATAGCAGAAGGGTGACTCTTTCCTTCTGTTACCTTCTTTTTTTTTTTTTTTTTTTTTTTTTAAGAATCCATGATTTCCTGGGTAGGAAAGACAGCAGTCCTTCCAAATCTCTTTTTATAATGGGATTTTTCCAGTTCCACTTACACACTAGGACTTTTTTTGTTTATCTGGACAAAGTAGAAACCACAAGTGGTAAAAAATAATAGTTGATTTCCAGGTGACTATGAAGTCTTCTTCCAAATTAAGAAGGGAGTTTCCCTATTATTTTTCTGCAGCATGCAGAAATGTAGAGAGTTATCTGGAAAGCAGGTGTTACAACATGGCTTTGAGTCAGCTAAAGCTGAATAAGGGTTACTCCTCTGAGAGGAAAGAGAACCTGAGTTTGCCACTGTCCTTCTCTTGCCCGAGTGCTGTTTTCCTGTTCAACAGCATGTGATGGAGGAGCTGGGAGTGCTGAAGCGGTCTTGCCGCTCTCCACCAGCAGCTAGCAGGTCTCAGTTAGCCTAGCTGTGGCTAATTGAATAGGTCACAGGTGCAGCAATAGCCCAGCAGCAGGAACTGAGTCACTGTGGATACTCCTTTGGATACAGAACTGCAGCTGCAGGCTGAGATCTGGCTCAGGTATGAACTTCTATCAGATCCTGGAACACAGTTAAAGTACCTCTTCAGGAGGGATCTCAGAAGTTAGAGAGGGAGAGAAAATTTAGCTGTACTTTGAATTTTGGACATGTATGGTATACTGTATTATTCCAAAGTTCCCATAGCCTAAAATGAGATAAAAATTAAGAGTATTTGTAATGAAAAGCAGTGAAAAGTATTCCTATTACTGGCTTTCCTTTCCTGTTGGGAAAAGCAGTACATGAAATAGTATTAGTTTGCTGTAGCTGCATGATATCCATTTATTAGAACCCACTGATGTAACTAGGAAGCATAAACACATTTGCCAATAAAACTATTGCTACAGAAAAGCACACATCATCACAGCTATTGTCTTCCCAGGGGTGTGTTCCAGAGAGACTTATACTGGTTCAATCAATAATTTGTGGGGTTTCTGTAAAAAAAAAATAAATCAGCGTCTCATGATATTCAAGCATAATTTTAATCTTCCTTTGGACAAGCATCTAAAAAAAAAAAAAGATGAAATGATGCATTCAAATATAAGAGCCTTACAGAATAATTAAAAAAAAATTCTATTAATCTACATCAAAAGCTGTAAGCATGCACACAAGAAATGCATCCAAAATGCAGTAGCCTTACTGATAGGATCTCACTTGTTCCAAATCTACCAAAATCAGAAATCTCTTAATGAAGTATAACTGTATGACTCAGGTGTAAAAATGAAGAAAGTGTTCATCTGGTGAGAAAAGCAGCTCAGAGACCCCATCAGAGGAAGGATTAGAGATGGAGGATGCAAGTTAGGAAACCAGTACAGATAAAATAAGAGTAAAAAAGAACCAGCGCAGATTTGAATTTTGAAAACTTCTGAAAAAGAACTAGTTGAAAAAAACCCAAAGAAGAAGGAATCAAAACAAAGCTCGTTTTCTGACATTCCTCTGCCAAGACCAGAAAAATGCAGATAGAAAGAAGAAAAGTAGTATCTAAGGATGATGTGAACACACTAACTGGCAGGTTGGAGAGTAACTGAAGGGACTTACAAGGTGAACACCATTCTCAGTGCCAGGAAAAATGACTTGTATGTTAATAATTCATGATCTGGGAAAGAATTAAAATGCCTACCCACTCCTCAGTGATCATAATTTCTGGGGTTTACTGTGGTCGAAATATTATTTAAATGGAAGAACATGAAAAAGAGTTAAAAACCCCCACATTTTATGTTTTGCAATACCTTTCAGTGCAATCATTGTTGAACTAACATTCAAAAGTCCTCTTATACCTGAATCTCTTGTTCCATTTCAAAATCCAGCTAGTCAATCTATTTCTTTCTATCTGTACATTTTTAAAAACATGTTTTGGATGAAAAATATCCTTAGAGGTAAGTGTATTGCCATCCTTTCTAAGGCTTCTTTCATCTCCAATTTCAATTAATTCTAGCTGTTCATTACTGCATAGCTGTAGTGCACTATAAACACTGGGAGGCAGAGAGAAGGGGTTTGGAAAGGGCATCTGGTTCAAGGTCAAGCTGAGATAAAGCCATAACTTGCTTTAGACTTATCTATGTCTCATCTGAACTACACAATATGACCCTCTCTTCTGTCTGGGCTGCATTATCTGATTTTGGTACTGTGTAGCAGCTGACAGACTTCTTGTTGAGCTTTATTCCTACTGTCGTGGTTTCAAAAGGTGATTGCAATGAAGTTATGGACAAATAATTAGCAAACCTAAGGCAATATGGAAATAATTTTACTAGGCAGTTTTATAGTAAACTATCTGACAACAATCAGTATTTTTCAAACACAACAGTCAGCTAAAACTGCTTTTTGTAATAAAATAAATATAATTATTCTCAGTGAAATTAATGTTTCATTTCCAGTTCATTCTTAACAGTGTCTTGCTATTTTTATGTCCATCCAGGCTGTTTTAAATAGACTCTGCTGTTTGAAGTGCCCTATGAAACACTTTCAAAAGTAACCAACTGGAGAAACACCAGAAGCACAAGTTAAGGTAGGAAAAATCAGCATCAGAGGTGAAGACTTTAGGGCCTTTATTTAAGATGTCCAAACACTGTCTTAAGAGCAGGAGACGGCTAGGAAGTGCAGAGCAGGCTTTGAGAAGATTTCAGTTGAATTCTAGAACTAATAGGCAGTGATATTTTCCAAGCCACCATACCTCAAGAGGCTTTCAAAGGTTTTGGCCTTGGCCCACTTGAGTGCAAAAGCAATTAGGTTGTTCTAGAGTACTTCTGATGAGTTACAGAAACAGTAAACAGTGCTCTACCACTAAAG
The DNA here is from genome assembly GCA_024605025.1 of Megaceryle maxima. Classification (NCBI taxonomy): domain Eukaryota; kingdom Metazoa; phylum Chordata; class Aves; order Coraciiformes; family Cerylidae; genus Megaceryle; species Megaceryle maxima. The sequence goes on along the minus strand of JANHGN010020538.1, from coordinate 6,539 downwards.
ACCGATTAGAGGTTCAAGCTTCAGCTGGCACTGGGACCAGCGATGCTGAATCTGTTTTTTTAATTCAGTGACCTCTGAGTATAAGTAAAGAAATACTTTGAATGTTGATCTTTTTCTACTCTTGAGCCATAACTGTTAAAAGGAATCCTTGTCTTCTGCTTTCTACCAGCCATTCTAAAATGTCTTCTCCTAGGTAAGTGTGTTTGTTTATGAGAACAGCTTCAAAGAGTTTACATTTTTTGTTCAGAACAAAGGACACCGTGTTTACCGGTAGATTCCACTTACGTTGCTTCTGCAGCACCCATACCTGACAGGTTTTGTCAGTGCTTCTGATTTTTAAAACTTAAAAGTTGTACCAGAGGACAATCAGGGGCCCAGAAATACCCTAAACTGTAAAATACTTGCTTCTGTCTGATTTGGTTTATTAAATTTCTTTGATTAAGCCTTATCAAAGCAGTTATGGCTTCATTGCAAATGTTTGGCAATATGCAAAATATGTTAAAGTTTGGGGTTTTTTTTATTCCGCTACCTTTTTGATCTCAAAAAGAAGTTTTCTTAAGACTACAAATTATTTATGGACTATCCCCTGCTCTGTTTTTCATTCAGCATCTAAATATTCAAAGTAATCCAAAGCTTAACTCCACACATTATGAAAACTACCATTTAAAATTAATTTATGTTTAAAATGACCTATAAAACCTTTCTTCCAAACCTCAGTTGAGATATCAGTTGCTTAAATATATTCAACACATTCAGCAGAATCCTATCACCTCTCCTGTTCTTATTTAATTAAGAATTCCTTTTGCCAGCCACAGGAGAACCAGAAAAGCTTTCTTTTGAGTTATTCACAAAGTGGTAAAATAACACATGCAGATACAGCAGCTGACAACATAAGCAGGGTCACCATTAGGACAAATTGGCCAAAAAGAGCAGCTTTTGGCATAATTTTAATCAGTCCTTGGGTGCATGAAATGTCATGGAGTTTCATATGGAATGAAATTATCCCTTTCTCTTAGCTTATTTCTGTTCCAACTAATCCTCTAACTCTTTATTAAACATTATCTTTACCATCTGCTCTGGGTGAATGTTCAACACCTTGCAGAAGAACTCTGGGCTGATTGGTTTTTATGGGCAACATGATCTGAGTTTTATGCACATACTTAGGATTATGTCAAGGACAAAGAGGATGAATAATCCATTAACTATAATAAGCAAGAACCCGTATCAGTGCAGCTAGAACATGTGTTATCTTTCAAAAGCAACAGATGAATCAGAGATATGTGGATCATAAAATTCCCATAACCTAGGACCCTCTCTATACTAGGACATCATTTCCATACATACACACTCCACTAAACAGCATTTCTGTGAATGACATTTCAGTCTCTATGAATCAGACTTTTTAGTGCTGAAATGGCATTTCTGAGCCTACAACATATAAAGAAATAGCTCTGCTGAATTGGACATTTCCTCTAACATGGAACACAGGGTAGCAAAATATCTGCCCCGTGCATAAGGGGGTTTCAACCACATATATATTGGCAATAATAGAATGTTACTCTATTTCCATACTTTCTGTAAGCCCCTAAAATAAATCACTAAAGAACTACTACCATTTAAAGTCCCAGTCTAAAACTTTACATTTAAAAAAGTAATTGTCAAAGGTAGTCAAATGTTGCTATCAATTAGATCCAGTTTTCCTTCCACTCTTTGATAACCACAAACATTAAAATAGCATTATCACTATTAATCATAATATTTAGTGTGATGTACATCATCCCTGCAAGACCTCATTTACTGCAAAACAGGTAATTGTAAGAGTTTGGTTCCTTGCTCACAACATTTCATGTAATTACTCGCCTCTTTCACCTTTACACATCTGTTGCAGTAATTTGTCTTCCTTTGGCTAACCTTTCAGACCAAATTATTTACCCTCTCTTCCACTATAAAGGTTTATGATCCCATAATGAACAACAATTATGATGGTATCTGATCAGTGAATACATTAACAACAGAAAATATCTCAACAATATGTCTTTATTAATCTCCTTGAAGAAGGTTTGTACCAGATATCCTTGCAGTATGCTCTAGGATGTAATAAAAAGACTACTCTTCTAAACATTTTCAGCATTTTGCAGAGAATTATTTGAGCCACTGATGTATCATTCTAGACCTCAATCACAAAACTGTAGAGGTTGGAAGGGACCTCTGGGCATCATCTCGTCCAACCCAAAGCAAGGTCACCTAGAGCAGGTTGGACAGGATTGTGTCCAGGAGGGTTTTGACTATCTTCAGAGAAGGACACTCCACAACCTCCCTGGGCAGCCTATTCCAGTGCTCCATCACCCTCAAAGTAACAAAGTTTTACCTTATGTTTAGATGCATCCTCCTGTGTTCCCATTTGTGCCCACTGCCCCTTGTCCTATCACTGGGCACCACTGAAAAGAGACTGTCCCCATCCTCTTGACACCCACCCTTTAGATATTTATAAGCACTGAGAAGATTCCCTCTCCCTCTTCTCCAGGCTAAACAACCCAAGGTCCTCAGCCTTTCCTCATAAGAGAGATGCTCCAGTCCTCTCATCATTTTTGTAGCCTCTGTTGGACTCTCTCCAGTAATTCCCTCTCTGTCTTGAACGGGGGAGCCCAGAACTGGACACAGTACTCCTGATGTGGGCTCACTAGTGCAGAGTAGAGGTGAAGAAGAACCTCCCTTAACCTGCTGGACACACTCCTCTTAATGCACCCCAGGATACCATTGGCCTTCTTGGCCACAAGTGCACACTGAAACTTTCCACCATGTACAAGCTCCAGACCACCACCCTCATTGCTCACTGGATTACAGGGAGCTCAGATTTAGACCCCAACTCACTTATTATATGGGAACCTGCTCAAGTTCCATACCCTCATCTAAATCTCAGGTGTGCTAGGCTGTAGATGAAAATCTACACAATAGCTGCATAGCTGGGGTTCTTGGTAAAGCTTCAAGGTAAGTGACCAGCTTAGAAGTACAACCTATTAATTAAAAAAAAAAAAAAAAAAAAAAAA
>JANHGN010020537.1:0-19581 GCA_024605025.1 Megaceryle maxima | reverse complement strand
CCCTATTCTATTTTGGAGTGCGGTTTGGTATCAAAGTCTGACATAAATGGTGCACTAGGGGTTGCTGTGAAGAATGAGGGTAGTTGCTCACTTGGGTTAGGATTAAAATGGGCCACAGTCTTCTAAATCATCCCAAGAGTATTCAGCCTGGGACTGCATGACACTCTGCATTTGGTGTTGCTTAGCTATCGGTCGGAGAGCCTCTGTAGGTTTCCCATCAATTTCAGACTTAGCTACTCTCTTCTGTAACGATAAACGGAACAACTTGGTACGCTCTCCAGGCTCCAGTACAATCTTGTATCTTACCTGGGAGGAAGAGAAGACTGCTTGATTTGGACTTTTGCAAATCAAGTGACAAGGTTTTGCAAGTCTGAAATATTCAGAGAGACTTGTTCAGGTAGAAATTTAAAATACTTGAAATTTGTGGTTCTGTAGTCATCTGTTTTCAAGCAATCTAATTTATGTGGTAAATAAGGCTGCTGATCAGTTTTACTGCTGTAAAGAATTCATTTTAGATGATACTGTGTTACCTCTGATACATGTTCTAATTTTGGTATCAAACATATATAAAAATAACAAAAGCAAAGGGGTGGGGTTTTTTCCATTTCTGTTTTTGGTGAATATGTTACATGAGTGTCTCCCTTGTATGCCTCTCCACTTTTGCTCCAAAAGTTACATTTTACGTTCCTATATAGGATTTCTTGAAAACAGTTTCTTAAGAGTATTAGGCAACCAGACTGCAGTTTATAGAACTTAATGAAGGTTTTTATTTTCAGTCAGATATAATCTGCTGACACGGATGGACTCACTGAAGCCACTGAAAATTAGAGTCTAATAACAGTAGGGGCAGAAAAACACTAATAGCTAAGATAGTTTTAGCTTTGAATCTCTAATATGATGTAAAGTTTATAGTTGGATCTTGCACAGATGGGATGACTAGGGAATAGACACAGAAAATGATGCACTAAGCATGTGGACACTATCTGCCAGTTGTCACTTTCTGTCTCCATAGCATTGTAATTTTAGTACAAGTATTTAGGAATACAGAAGACATGTTTTCCGTACAAAACGGTTGGTGGCTCAGAATAGTTGTTTGCATTTCACAATCTGAAATTCCTTTCTTATTGATATAAGCAACACTAGGATTTATTTGCCTATTTAAGAACTAGTTAATATATTGCTCTGGGGTCTTCCAGAGAAGCAGTTGAGCACAACCAGCATACAAAGCTTAGGTTTGAGAGTGGTGTGGTAATTACCTTTAAGAGCAAAAGGCCAGCATATGCAATGATCTTTATAGCCTGCTATATTTGAAGGGAATATCTCATGATTAATTCAAGGACATTTAGTTTTTGTTCTTTTTTTTTTTTTTTTTTTTTTTTTTTTTTTTTTTTTATCATCATTATTATTTTTTGTTCCTGAATTGCTTTCTGTATCAGTCTGGAAAATTGATTTTGTTACATACTTCAGATTTTATTATTTTGTTTTGTTGCAGTAATTTGAAGTGCAACTTCTTAGTTTTTTGTTTTCCAAAAACATAGCAGGAAATTTAAAACCATTAGTTTAATTTGTTCTTTGAAAGAAAAAAGACTAAACTAAGCAAGACAAAAAACCTGCTGTGGTCTTAACGAAACAACTTGCATTACCATAATTAATAACAAGGATGTTATAAAGAGAAGGATATATTTCACGAAGAACAGTTTACTTTTTACAATAATTTGTGAAAAGCCAGCTGATACTTGTTAGCTGTGCTACAACTGTAATAGCCTCTTTTCACTGTTTTCCCAGAAACTTTCAGGTTATGTAATCTTTCTTTTTTCCTACCCTTTCCAGAGTAATTCTGCAATCCACTGTTCAGAAAAATAAAACCTCTGAACCTAGCATTTCTGACAGTACAGACATTACTAAAAGAACTACCAGGTCTGCTGCAAGAAAAAACAGTGTCGAAAGGTGAGAATTACTCTCTTTACAGATCCAGTAACTGTTCTCTAGGCACAAACTTTGAGCTGGCCTGTCCATTGCTGACAGGAACTTTTGCCACAGTTCAACTCCTCCTCCTAGCAGTGATAAATGAGAAACAATTTTATCGTTTGTGTCATGTACTGAGATTATCTACAACCTTATTATTTCTTTATGTTACTCAGTCTTTCAACTTTCAGAATTCCATATTATAATTCCTAATGGTGAGTCAGAACTACTGAAGGTGAGGGATTTTGGCAACAACAAAAAAGCCATTCTTCAACAGACCTCTACCTGGAATAAGATGTGTAAAAGTACTTCACAGCATTACGTCAATTATTAGTCAGTACTTGAAGTCAAAACTAAGGAGTATGATGGACAACTGAAATGTTGTAGTAAGTGGAGAGACAGAGTTTATATAAAGTGCATGTATATATTGGTATGAGATTTTGTACTGCAAGTGTGGCTGATAATCTGAACCAAACCTGTTTGGTAAAGCTTAATGAAATGATAAATTTGGATTTATGCAAGACTGGAAGTGCCTTCTGACCCAGCAGCATATGGCCATACTAGTATTATGTTTCTTCATGTGTGCATGTGTTCGTGCTTCTCTACGGAAGATCTTCAGGTCGTTGTCAAAAATGAGCCTGAGAGTGTAGCTTAAAACAATTTCCAAGCAATTTCCAGTGGTTACAAATGACCAGAATTTGTCATGTGCTTATAGTGAAAAGCTTTTGAGTGAGTCTGTCAGGTGCTGAAGAGACTTATTTTTGTTTGGAAGAGTAAACGGTGGCAAATAACATAAGAAGTAGTTATGTATCTTGATTTATAAATATTGCTGAAAATTCCAAGTTCTTGTGCAGCTTTTTCCCCACAGAGCTTTTCCTTCCCCTCCCTCATCCTGTTACCTTGAAGGTGATATGAAAAATTCACTTTGTGAGGCAACCCAAGCAGTCATTAATAGTACACTGCAGTACATTCCACTCAGAGAAGCTATAGCAGTGGCTGTATGAGTTAATGTTCTGATTCATGTAACAATATGTAAAAAAAAAAATCTTTTTCTCCTGGAATGTATGTTTTACTAAAAATCTTAAGTATTTCTCAGGGTTTTACTGTTTGGTTGGTTGGTTTTTTCCCTCCATTTTTTTACTGTTTTCACCATGGACATTTTGTTCCAAACAGAATTGATGGGACTCTGTCTGCTGTTTTTATTTTTCATGCCACTCCCAGTTTTAAGCACCTTGTAATTCCTGGTTGCTGTATACACGCACATGAATAACTGAACAGAGATTTTCAGTTCCTGGAAAACACACCTCCAAGTTGACCTTTGTGTTATATGAGATGTGAATACCTAGCCTTAGGAGGATACAACATCTCTGAAATAAAGTTCACAAATTTCAGTTATTTTGAAAGAAATCCTGTAGTTGTATTGCCTGATTTATGACTCTGAGGACCAAGGATCAGTTTGATCAACTTCATAAACTACTTCACATTTTAATAGATTTTCTAAAATTTCTACCCCAAATATTTCATTCCATATACTGTTTCTTTTCTTCTAACTTTTGAGGTCAAAGAATTTAAATCACTTCATGCTTGGATCCAATAATCAAATTTGTCCTAAATAGTTACATCACAGTTCTGGAGTTCTTAGTTATCTTGTCATCTGAGATACCTATTTGGGTGCTAGTCCCTCTAAAAGGTATTTTGGTATAACTGTACAATTTCACAGACTTAGAATGCAGTACCTTATTGTTAAACTTCTAGGTGTCCTTTTATTTTTCTAGTTGCATTTGTCAAAATGTCACTTTTTTTTTTTCCTCATCTCATTTAAGTTTATTGTAATTTTTTGAAGTCTGTGTAGCTTGTATTACTTCATAGATTTCAAATTGATTGACCTATTCCAGATCAAGTGTATTGCAGGGTAGAGGTGGATAATTATTATTACATAATTGAGATCATGCCCTAACTGACATCTGTCTTTGTCAAGACCTTATTGCCTTCTCTGACCTCCTGGCATTACTGTGTACCCTTATTCTTCCGTTTTCTTGTCTGATTATGTTATAGTGGAAGCATGTTGCAGTTTTTTTACATTAATCTATTTTGTTGACGCTTTGGGTCATTTTAGTCAATTCTTAATGTAGATGAATCATTTTTGCAACCTATCCTAATACAGTATAATCTGCAGAGCCGGGTAATTCATTTGCCATTTCATCCTACAGACTGTTGGAGACACTATCTCAGAATGCCTCCAGAATGATTTTTCAGTCAAAGCAGACAGTTACAGCTAAACCTCTATTCTGGCTTTGCAAAGAGAATTTAGGAAATTTCAATTTTATCATAACATTCACTGCATTTCCTATGAGGGAACATCTCTAGATGTCAGTTGCCATCTACAAAAGGCCAGTACCAGTGGACGTATTACATAGCTTCTGATTGAAATAATACTGTTGTTGAACTGCAAGAAATTGCATTACTAGGGCATTATCCAGTCTTTTCCTGTGGATGCCATGGTTTCTCTGGTTAAGATGTCTTCCTTGAAAATTTGCCAGTTACTGAGATGTTTGTGTTTGTATTTTGACAAGGTGCATACATCGGATCCAAACCAACTGAATTGTATTAAGACACAACTAAAACACTTTTTTCCGTGTAACCACACATAACAAAACTAGGATTATCTATGTAGTAAGTAGCTGATTAGACACGAAATCTTGAGTGGTGAAGGAATTTTTGGTAGGTAGAGGTGCTTAAGGGAATGTAGATCAAGTTATAAAAAAATCATTCGTGGTATGGGGGAAAATGTATGAAAACTATATTGTTTAGATGCCTTTACTTCTTTTAACCAGAGAAGTATATCACAAAAACTAACAAAGAGGAATATGCTTTAAAAATCTCGTATGCTTTTGCTGTGCTGGGAATTGTAAAGCAGTCTTCTGCACCCTTGTTGAAACACTGAAAATTACTTGCAGCATTTCAGAACTTGTCTATATGTAATCTAAAGTTTAGCTTTAAAAAAAATAATGGTTTTTTTACTATTCTTTCTACTTTTCCTACAGTCTGATACCTCAGAGGGAGAGAAAGAAAAGGAATGCTTTACAGCAAATGCGCTTAATGAAATTATGGTACTTTGAATCCTCTGTTGCTTTTCTGTATGAAATGGAAACTTTCTTCATATTGTCTGTGATCAGACCAGTCCATGCTTTCTTTACAAACGATATTGCTGTGTTCTTAAATGCAGTATCTTTTATCTTTTGTTTCTTTCTTTGAAGTATTGCCTGCTCATTTTACCTTACCAGAAATGTTTACTTGAAATACACACTGAGTACATATTTAACTTTTTTCCTCAAATATGTTTTATTTCAGCAGCCAGTCCATTCCAAGGACTAGAACAGTATTGCGTTAAATTTCAAATAATCAACCAGTGTTGAAGAGGATATTCAGGAACGAAGGAGTATGACTACAAGCGACTTGATACAATTCAAGGAAGATTACTTTGGTTCCATTTTTCATCAAAAATGAAACAGAAGAAACTCTTCCATACTTGTAGAATAAAATGGACTGTCACCATGCTTGGTAGACATTTTCCTAATGTGCTAACACTTCCTCAAACAAAACCAACAAAATCTGTGTACATTCAGACTCAGGTGTAAATACTTAGCTCTCTATTATAAAGAGGGCTTGCTAGTATGTATGATGCATGTGTATGAATTGTGATGGCAATCACTTAGCTGCTGACAACCAGAAATGAAAAGATGGTTTGGAGCTTTTAATTACATAAATCTGTGCTGTTCATTCAGACTGTGCTCAGGTTTCCACTTGAGACTGAAAACCAACCACAGAAGCTTTTTTCTTACAGTATTTGTACTCCTGTGTCAATTGGCTATTCTTTCTTACTTTTTATGAAGTTTTGTATGAAGCCACAGTATCGACTACACAAAGTAACTGTTGTGCTCTAAAGAGATTTATTTTCAGAGGTTATGTGGTTTCTTTATTTTGAAAAAAAAAAACCTAACTATAAGCAATTAGCTTCACAGAACAGAATCATAGAATGGTTTGTGTTGGAAGGGTCCTTAAAAATCATCAAGTTCTGACCCCCCTGCCATGGGCAAGGATACCTTCCACTAGATCAGGTAGCTGAAAGCCTCATCTAATCTGGTCTTCAAGATTTTCTGGACTTGGAACACAGAGACAAGACATCCACAACTCCTCTGGGCAACCTGTCCCAGTATCTCTCCACCCTCACAGAATTTCTTCCTTTTATCTAATAAAAAAACTACCCTCTTTCAGTTTGAAATTGCTCCCCCATATCTATCACTACACTCCCTGATACAGAATCCCCTTCCCGGTTTAGGTACTGGAGGGCTGCTATAAGGTGTCCCTGGAGCCTTCTCTTCTCCAAACAACCCCAACTTTCTCAGCCTGTCCTCATATGGGGAGGTGCTCAAGCCTCCTGATCATCTTTGTGGCCCTTTTCTGGACCAGCTCCAACAGGCCCATGTTTTCATTATGCTGGGTCCCAGAGCTGAACACAGTACTCCATGTGGGGCCTCACCAGAGCAAAATACAGGGGGAGAATCACCTCCCCTTCTTTTGATACAGCCCATGTGATGGGCCTTCTGGATTGCAGTTGCACATTGCTGGCTCATCTTCACTTTTTCCTCTACCAGTCCCCTCAAGTGCTTCTCCACAGAGTTGCTCTCAACCCACTCTTCAGCCAGCCTGTATTTGTGCTTGGGATTGTACCAGCCCAGGTGCAGGACCTTGCACTTGGCCTTGTTGAACTTCAGGAGGTTTGCATGGGCCCACCTCTCAAGCGTGCCAAGCCCCGCTGGATGGCACCCCCTCCCTCCAGCATGTTAACTTGGTTTTAATAGTAACAGATTTTTAGTTGTTCACAACTAGTGGCTTTTTAAACTAGTTGTATTTGCTTTAAATCTGGTATTATTTTAAAGGGGAGAGAAAACCAACTTACCAGTTAAAGCAGCGCTGTCATATTGAAATGTCTGTCATCACTGTTTCTTTTGATATCTTCTAAGTCTCCTAGGTAAAACTTTAGATTACACTATCTAAAAAGTAACAATTTTTCCTGGGTTTTATTGGTATGCTTGGTAGCGCATGGATGTCACTGGTTTTTAGCTTTCAGACACTTAATGAGTGCAGCACACAAAAAAGGGAAAATAAGCTTGCTGCACAACTGACATTGGTAGTGGAACTCAGGGCAAGTACAGTTATTAATATCAAATTGACACTTTAAAAACTACAGCTTACCTCTGTTAAAAAAGAGGAATTTTGAGGAATCTGAGACTGTAATTTTCATCCACTACAAGACACTGGCAGCAGTTTTTCCCTACAACTTTTCACATTATGAAATCTCAAAACTCTTTGCAGTGATTAACCCTGGTCTGCCAGGTGAAGCTTATAGCTGCATATCCCTCAGATAAGGACTGTTACCACATAGCCTTAAATATGCTACAGCTGATTTAGTGACTCTTACAATAGAAAGTAGAAGAAAATGAGAGATTTTAAATGTTAACAATGGAAAAGTTGAAGTTTTTAAAGATACTATTTACCTCTGCAAGGGTGAGAATTTTTATTAATGTAAAAGGTCAGGTTCAGTGACTGGTTTCAATCTAAGTCTTTGTAAATTAATAATAAGCTTTCTGTTAGGCTGGTGATTTTTAAATGCCAATATGAATAACCGCACATTGGAAAACATTTTGTGGCAAGAGCATCTTGAGTCAGAGGGGAAGCAGCATGTGAAGTGTAAGTAAGTAAGCTTACAGATAGCATCCATGAGTTGGGATAGTCAAAATTGCAAATAGGAATACAAAGAAAACAGAAGAGGCTTGTACAATGCAAAATGAAGGACCATTGAGGCCTAGACCACAAATACCCTTTTTTCTTTTTTCCCCTTCTAATCTTCACCCTCACCACTAAGTAAAAGCGCCTAAAAGTGAGGGACTGAATTCACCCTGATAGAGTGATTAATTATTTAATCTTTATTTTTTTAAGAAAATTTGTCTTGGAAGGCAGAAAGAATGGAACTACTGCAGTGAGAGGGTGACAGTCAATAAAGATTTGTTTGGCTTTGCTTTTTTCTCATCTGAGCTGCTGCTCTTAGCATCTTCATTTTTAATCTAAAAATAATCAGTCTACTTAACAACCCTTCCAAATTCCAAACTGGATTTTGCCTTTTTTAAAGTAACCAGCAGAGCCATTAACACTTTCAGATTCTTCAGAAGTAAATTTGCCTAAAACAATTGCACAAACACACAAAATAACAACTCTAGCTAAACCAAAACTACATGTTTGGCATAAATGTGTTTCAGGATACTCTTTCTGCCACCCAGTATCTTTGGGAGAAGCACATAAATGTCAAAAGGATTCTACATTTGAAGTCTCCAAATAGCCTTATATAGAACATTAACTCATTACCTCACTGCGTCCCAGCTAATTGTATTGCTTAGTTTCTTCTTCCAAATTCTTAGTACTTTGTCTAGCATTTTTACTGCACCATACCAAAGCTGTCTTAAGTACAAGTATGAAGAGTGGGTATGGGTGAGGGAGTCCTTGGTTTCTAAAATTTTATTTGAATTTTGAAGTATTCTGTGCCAAAATGCAATGTGTGGTGGCAGCTGTATCACCACTGTACTGCTGAGCAGTTGAAGGAATTTATTCCTGCTGTGATCAATTAGGAGTTTTTTTTTGGAAATTCTTTCCCCTCTTTCAAATACATGACAGATGGAGTCTCCCTTGATCTCTTATTCAAAGGTATGCAACATACTCAAAAGCTGTTAGTATCTTGGGTCAAATTGCTAGCTTCCATTACAGCATCAATAACAACTCAGATCTTAACACCGACTATGTCTTTTTACCCCATTATGACAATGGAGGAAGTGATTTGAAACAAATAAGATTTGTAGAGAAATGTATTAAAGAGGAAAAATGTGATGTGCACTAGTTTGTTGCACTGCAGTTTTTATATAAATGGTTTGCAGACTGTCTTGCATAAACTTGTGTACAGAGTATCAAGATCTAAAATTTCTTGACTAATAAGTACTGTTCATCCTGATTATTTTTTAATTGTAGATTTCTACTCATATTTTTTTAACTTGGATTGACAGAATGGGAGTTTATTTTGCTGAAGGTATTTTTAAGATAAAGCTTCGTATTAAGTAGTTCAATATGCATTTGTGTCTCATTTGAAAATATTGCATACTGTATTTGATTTTATACAAAATATTGAATAGTGAGAATTGTAAAAATTGTGTAAAATCAAAAATAATGTTTTCTCACTTTTATTTCCAACATTCTAAAAAAATTCACTGCAATCTCATATCTGTACCACAATATCCCATATGTTTCTGAAAAATAATACAAGAATCTCAACTGCCTGAAAAACTTTAATTAAAGTACAAGTCCTTGAAACATATACTTTTCTGATGTTAAAAATAGAGAACTTCTGGTTCTACATTTCAGGGGACTCACTGGGAAAACTATCTGGGAGACTGTCTGGGGAAACACCTATTTATGTGAAGATCAGAGGAAAAAAGACAGATAAGCCCTATCATCTCATCAGTGATTTAGGTACTGGCACTGGACAAGGGAGGGCAGAGGACTAAAAAAATCCTACAGAGGACTAAACAGTAGTCCAGGTTAATGCAGTTGGCAAGTTAGTGCACGGCAGGAATAATCTGCACAGCATTTCTGAGTAACTTCAATTTGGCTCTGTTTAGCCTCCTTTGCATTAGTTTCTACATAGCCTATGTAGGAGTAGGTAAAAATACAAGGTAGCAAAATACATGTGCTGTTTAGAACTATTCAGGGCTGGTGTTAAACTACATGCTTTAGGCCTAACTCACTGAAGAGTTTGCTGAAGGAGAGATGTTTGGGTTTCCTTGTATTTGTGTTTTGGGGGTTAGTTTCACATGGCTGTGACTTACCATTTAGCTCCTAAAATGGAATAAGGCTGGAAGGAGGGGGCAAGGGTGATGGAAAGCTCAGGGAATGCTGCAGAGTGTTGCAAAGAGGATTACTTTATCTCAACACAAAACAACCAGCTATCAACAACCTTTGTTTTAAATAGCTATCAACAGTTGAGTGGATCAACCGATGGTGTAAATGTTTCTTCAGAAAGACGGTCTGCCTGAGCTGGCCAGACCAGCATGGGTAGACTGAATACATGGAGTGTAAGCCCCAGACAACTGACAAAATAATTTTGACTATAACAATGGGTTTAGGTTGGCATCAACCCTCCTGTTCCTTCTGGGGGATTGGGGGCACACTGCACAGTAATGTTGAGGCTATCAGAGGGACCAGTAATAGGAATCCCACTGGTACTGTGATTGAACTGTGTATTGCAATTGATGTATTTTGCAAAGGGTAGTAATTTAGTTTTTTTGTTGCTTGTTCAGTAAACTTTTTTTCCTAAATCAGAAATGTCATGTGATATCAACCATCTTCAAGTAGGTAAATTTTGTATTAAGCATAACACTCCCCATCCCTGGGCTACTTCCAAGAAGCTGGTCCAAATGTTGGACTGTGACAATGGGGACTTGGGGAGGGCATCCATAATGTCTGCCCTTTAAACAGTTCCACACCTGGTACATGTCCTCCCTATCAAGCTCTGTCCCAGTCCACAAGGCTGCTGAAGAATCTTGCAAAACAAGACAGCCCAGGTGGCACCTGCCATTTTTCATCCCTCAGCTGTGCTGCACACCAGCAGATAAAAAGTGCTTCTGTGCCACTACTAGCACCTCCGACTCCCAGCTCTTCCAACTGCACCAGCTGCTGCAGAAAAGTCATGCCACAAATAAGATGAAGTAAATCCCAAGGTCCTTTTGCCCTGATGAGACAGAAGTGCCAGCCAGGCAGTTACCCTTGGCAGCAGCTATTTATTATTAATGCAAGAAAATTCAAAAGTGAGAGCTGCTGATAGCAGGAAGGTAGATGCTATGCAATTGCACAGTTCCTGAGCTTGCTTTTACCTCCATCAATGCTTTTGTGCCTTTCCCAAGATGGCAGGTTCCTTGTTTTCTACTCGGCCTCCTTGTTACTCCTCCTTCAAAAAATTTCTCTCTAGACCAACTTGTGTTTCTTCTCAAATTTGAGCTGCCATTAACAGGTTCTATGCTTCTAGGATTTAATTACTACTTAGTACTCACAAAAGGTTATTCTTCTAGATGCTTTTTGTTCATCTATTCCACACCAACATCATCTCTATTTTTAAGTGAGCTATTATTTCATGTTAGTTTGTTGGGGTTCCTTCCCTGCCTTCCACTGATTTGACCTGTTCCAGACTCTGGTCTCCTTTCACTTTAGTAGAAGCTTCACTGAAAAGGTCAGTAGGTGTTTTACTTTTCCCACAGTAATTTCTAAGGTCCGCAGCCTTTGGTAGAGCCAGGAAAACCTCTGAAAACACATTCAGTGCATAAGTAACAGAAAAATAACCAAGCCCCTACACAAGCACAGAATGCCTGGACTATGTATGTCTATTTTTTTTCTCTTGACAGAAGAGATTAAGTTGGTACCCTGTTGCTGCTATTCTTGCCTCTTGGCAAAGCTATCCTGGTAATTATATTACACAAAATTTGTCATCTTTCATTCAAAGAGTTTACTGTACAAATCTAGACAGAGGAACTACCATTGTTAAAAGCAGACAGCAGCTTATTGAGTCCTGATAACTGTCTGTAAAACATTGTAGAGACGACAGAACACAGAATATGGATGATCAAACAGAGAGAACAAAAACTTTATTCAAATCATTAAGTGCTAGTTTGTCTCAAACATAATGCTGCCATTAAATGTGATGAGGCATCTAATGCTGCTCAAGGCACACCTATCTGCCACAGTTGTTGCAGCACACCTTCAAAACAGCATTTGCAGACAAATTCCAGCTGAAAAAAGATAATGTATTTCACATTAAATTCTAAGTAATAGAGACTAAGTAACAGTTGCTTTTTCTTAGAAATACTGAAGGTTTTCTTCCTCCAGACACAAACAGTTCAGCACTTGACCCGCGTATGTCACTGAAAGAGAAAAGCTCTAATTCCATGACTGTTATTCAGTGACTGAAATGTACTTTTTCTGCAAGTATAACTATGTTTCATACATTCAATTGCTGTTCCAGTGACAATAATTCAGTATTACATTTTCAAGGCTTGATGTGTGCATATATATTTATTATGTGGATATTAGTGTATATTCACATGTGCCTGTGACAGCTCTGAAGGGAAAAATAGAATAGCTTGAACATTATGTAGGAAGAGATCTTAATTATATAGGTGCATTAGGGCTAGAAGTTCCAATTTTGCACCCAAAGGCTGCACCTAAGTGTAACGAGAGCTGACAGCTCATCTCCCATCAGCTTAATTGCCTAATATTCTTATTTATCAACTTAATTTTTTTACCAGGGCTTCTTTCTTCTCAGTTGTCTTAGCTATTCTTTAGTATTCCTGTTAAGCACAGACACTCCTTCCTCTTTCCTTTAAAGGCACTTTCATAGTAACATACTCTTGCCAATCATATACCACAGTACTACATAACTCAGGTGTATCAAACAGTATCAATATGGTCATATATAAATGACAGTTGTGGAGATGTGAATTCCTTTCTTTGAAAGCTTACTGTGATTTACATTCATCTAAAACTCAATCTGAAATGCAGTAGTTTTTTCCTAGGCTACTTGCAACAATAATCTTATCAGCAGACTACATTGGAGGAGTAAATTAAAGACTAACGTGGCTAAGATCTGCAACAGAATTTAATCTCTCCCCAACATGTATGCCATGCTTTACTAGTTTGTGTATATATTTACACCCACTACCATTTGCTTTACATGAAGAAGTAAATCTAAACCAGGAATCACTGTTAGCAACAGCAGACATGCTTAACAGATACAGCTATTTTGGTACTTTGACAAGAGGACTGAGATTCAGTAAGCCAGGCAAAGAAATGGGATCACTGTCACCACTTAAAATTAATAATTTATTCTCTATACTTAAATCAACTAGAGAAACTCCTAAGCTATATTCAAGTATGACAGACTGCAAAAGAAAATTGTCACACCTAACTGCTCTAAGACACTTTTGGTTTAATGAGCAGTAACCAAATACACTAAATTGCATTCACAAAGTTTTGGGTTGCATGGATTGTGGTTTTTTTTCTTTGGTTAGTTGGAGTTTCTTTTTTTTGGTGAGTTTTTCCTTTGTTTGCAGGTTGTTTCTGGTTTTGTCTTAAAACCATACAGTTGTTTTCTTTTTAAACCTGGACTTTTTGAACCACCTGCTGACCAAATACTGATTATACAGCTACACTTTGACAAGTCTTTTAAAGCATTCCCCAAATAACCTATCTGACATTTTGTTTTGAAAAACAAATCAAAAGTTATGTGAGTAAACAGTAACTTTGCAGCAGCAGGAAGCAGACTGAAAAAATAAAACAATCATTTCAGCTTTCCCAGAGAACGTCAGAACAGAACCAACTGCATTACACCAAATTCAGCCCAGTGGCTGTTGGCTTTTCCTTTTATTTCACCGTTCTCCTTAGCAAAAAGAGGTATTGGTAAAAGGAGAGACTACACCTTCAAACTATGACAGAAATTTAGATGAACCTTCCCAAGAAGCTCTCCACACCTATACATACACTCAGCCCTGCAAGCAAAAACATAAAATAGAAATTCAGACACATTCTTTCCTGTCTGATAAGCTAAGGGGAACAGGAAGGGAAGAACAAGCAAAAAAAATTTTAAGATCACCATAGACAAAATAATTTCTGTTCCACAATCATGAAAATGCCATTTTTGGCAGGAACACCCAAACAAGTACTCTAAGAACAGCAATAGTTAAATCTTAATCTGCAGTGATTTCCCGGAGTAGCTTGCTCCTACCAGATGAAAGAGTCTTTGACATTATTTTATCCATTTCAGTTACTCAAAAAGCAGCAGCATAGGTTCCTCTAACACCATCGCTGTGTTTGCTTTTGCATATTCTTTCTACTGCATGTTGTCAGAATATCTCTGTGCCACTAAAATAAGCTCCTTGTGGAATCCAAAATCTCATATTCTTGCAAATTAGCGTAAGTAATTAAACAATGAAAAAAAAAAAAAAAGTCCTTTGGCCAGTATTACTTTGCAGACCATTTGTTTGGAACGTACGGAAAAGAGTACTTCGAGAAAGCCTTACTGCTGAAGTAAGAGTTACTTTAAGTTTCTGAATACTCTTTAGAGATGACTCCAAAGCAGAACAGTACTGCTTTATTTTGTTGGGGTTTGTTTGTTTTGTTTGGGGTTTTTTGGTGGGGTTTTTTTTGAGGTTTGTTTGGTTTTGCTTTTATTTGTTTGTGGGTTTTTTGTTTGTGTTGTGTGTGTGTCTTGTTTGGTTGGGGTTTTTTGGGAGGGAGGGTGGTTTGCTTTTGTTTTTTCTTCAAGTCTCATCCGTTATTTGCTCTTAAATGAGTCTGCTTAAAAGTGATAAAAAACAAACTGAGGCAGAGAAAGGAAAAGAAGAAAAGTTCATATTCATCAGTTTTCCCAGTAAACTGAAAAAATGAATTCAAGCTTGAGAAGGCATGTGAAGACTCCTCTGACAGTGGTGGCTAATTCCAAAATATCCAGTGTGGTCATCCTTTCTTTCCCTCATCACTTTGGTTCTTTCAGATCCCCAAGAATGACTGTGAATGTTCCCTGTGACAGGGGAGAAGTTAGGATTCTTGGCTCACATGAAGAATGTCAAAGCTGCAAGGAAAGGGTATCCCACCTCATCCCCAGTGTCACACAAACATCTTGGTAAGGTATGAAACATTTTAGTTTGTAGTGACTCCTGCTAAAATAGAAAACTTCCTTTAACAGTTCAGTTCTGTGTAACTCAAAATTTTCAAAGTAGTTGCAGATTATATCTTATTACTGAAGCAAAACTTATGATCAGCTATAAATTAAAAAAAATAGTTTTAAAGATCACTTCCATTTAGAGAGATGTTCACGGTTTTGGGTGAATAAGGTCTGCTGTTTATGGTTTAGTTGGTTGGCTGGTTTTCCAGACTATATCCAAATAGCAAAAGCTTCAATCTGCTACTCTGATTTGTGTAAATAATACCTCAAACCCAAACCAATGAGCATTTTATTTGTCAAACTCTAAAGAACTGCAACTTGTGACAGTGTGAAATAACACGCTTCAAAGAAACAGGGAAAGCATCTTTCAAATATACAGTGAAATAAGAGTCCCAGTTGCAGACTGTGTTGTATGGTTTACATTCTACCATGGTGTCGTGGAGAACAATACAATCCCTATATACACATTTTTAAACACAGTACTCTTGAGCTTCCATTTGAAGCCTTGTAGTGAAGTACTATAACCCTTCACACAGTTTTCACAAATGGAGGCAGACACTGGAACCTGTGACAGGATCCCAGTCCACCAGTATCTCCAGAACAACTCCCTTAGCAGAGGGCTGCTGTCATTCCACACCAAACACCCAAACAGCTTCTCCTGTAGAAACAGACTTTGTTTATCCACACCAGCATAAAACTGGTCTATTCACAGCTACACCAAAGTTACTTGAGATACCACCATTCATGACAGTTCAAGCTAAAGCTGGAAAATCCTCAGGATCATCAGGATTTGGAGCAACAAGCTGCACCTATAAAGTAAGAAAAGAAGCTTTATAAAAATGAATGCATTTCAAAAGCATCTAACAGATACACATATATATATATATTTTACCTTGAAAAGGGTTCATTATTCTATTCAAGTTAAATGCTCTGTATCAATCACTATCACAGAAAGATTTTATCTCAAAAGTTATCACTGGTATAATTTCTTCAGTATGAAAGTATTTATAATGTTGATCTACTGCTTGGGGATGACCAGAAGATCGTAAGTTCTGCAGCACTGAAGTAAACAAAAAAAAGTGAAGCAATCTAACCTGAAATACTATATGTTTTTAGGAGCAGCATTGTTACATTTTTGTATTCTAAGGCTACGGCACATACTGAATTGTAGCTTTAAACTCTATGCTCTGTTATTATAAAAAGCCTTTTTCATTCAGATTAAACAAATGCATCACATCACTTTTGTATCATTCTCTAAGGTCCCAACTTTATTTTACTCCTACTAGACAGAAGTAAACTGAGACCTTCAGTTTGCATGAAGAATAAAGATGTCATTTTTCTGTGCACAAATGCCTTTTTTTTTTAGTGGAATTTTAACAGTTATACAGAACGTGTATCATTCTGTAGGATGTTGTAGGAATCTGCAGGATCTCAGATTTACTGATCTCATACTTTGTAATGGAAGTACTATTACTGTACTATACAGAAAATTTATGCCCAGGATAAAATCCTTCAGTCATTTTAATTACTTCCCAATTTATATCAAAATTGATTTAAGAATCAAATCTTCATTGCATCCTTTCCTCTAGTTACCACTACCGCAACTAGTAATCAGACCTTTTGAAATTTATGTGTTAAGAGTTATGAACTTGAACTGGTATTTAAGTAACATGATATGGGTCAGTAACTCAAAAGAACCTGGCCAACATACAATAGGGCAGGAACTATAAATAAGCCTATCACTATGGAAATCAGTAATTATACACAAAATGGGGCGGGGGCACACACATGCCAACAACGAAAAAAGTAATCCACAAGCAAACAAGACCCATACAAAACATTATTTTTACTTCTGGTCGAGGTCTTGTCTCCTCAGCTTGTCTGCCATGACCACGACCACCCCATACTCCTCTTGATCCACGGCCAGGACGAGAAAGACTCCCAAAATTAATATCCAGCTGAGAGGTTATGTCATTCACTGGTTTTCGAAATACATGAGAATCATCTTCAAAGTCATCTTTTTGTAACTAAAAAGAAGATCTGGTTAAAGCCTATAGGTTCCATATATAATGTTATCCCCTCCCTGATACATATACACATGTTCACTTGTACTACAAACCAGGAAGCAGATAAATCAAGATGCAACCTGGAACAGAAGACAAGCCTTAACCTGCACAGAGTTTTAACAGAGGCAAGGAAATTGGATCTTCCCAGATGCCTCCGGTAGTTCTTTGTTGGCTTAGAGAATATTAGCAACAAAATCTTCTGTTCCAGCTCTGTAACACTGAAGAGGTTTTACAGAAATACTAAGAGGTTTTTTTTAAGGGACTAGAGAATCAAGCTTTAACTATTCAGTCCTACCATTATCTTCAAACAACAATTAAAACACCATAGTTAAGCACAGTATTTGGCTGCTAACTGACCTATTAGTCTGCATCTATGAGATTACTCTTGTTTTAACTGTTGTGTATTCCTAGTAGTTTGTGGATGTAAGACTATTTTTCATCATAATTTTAATGTGCACTGTAGTAGTGATAACACATACATATCCTACATACATCCTATACATATATATCCTACACAGTGATAAACCACTTTATTCAATGTATAATACAGAGATTTGACTTGTCCATGTTATTGCAGTTCCTTTAACTCCTACTTTATATTAATTTTGACAAGGTCTCTTGATACTTCCAGCCAAGAAACCTACAGGCAAACCCAGAAACTTGCATGCACTCCTCACATACTTACACGATCTCTTCAGAGCTAGTGAAGGATATTCTCCCCACCCCTATCACCATCTCCCTCAGATAAGGGAGAGGGACTAATAGCAACTGTGATCACCAAAAGCCATGCTAAAAAGGATGCAGGCCACTTCAGTACTTCTACCTGTTCCTGGAAATGCACAATGACCTAAAGTGATTGAGACTTAAAAAGCTGCAAGTTTTGATGTTAATATTATAGTAATATATCTAGTTAATAATATCATCTCTCAAAATCATCATCATCATCATCTCTCAAAATCATCTCTCATATCTAGATAATATATATATTTAATATTATAACTAGACAAATGATAACATGTATTCCTATGTGCATGCAGACTTTAAGGATCAAAATTCCATCACATTAGACTCTTAAGTATATGCACATACTTTGATTCCTGAAATCTGAAATCTAAGTAAGCAAACAGGGCGGGGGGGGGGGGGGGGGGGGGGGGGGGAAACAAAAAAAAAACAAACACACACAAACACACACACACCCCCCAACCCAAAAAAACAAAACAAAAAAACCAACCCCACAAAAACCCCAAATTTCACATATTCCAAGTGCACAGTGAAAGCTAGGATCCAGCACAGATGACAAATAGGACACTTAGCATCCCGACTAATAGGTTCCAAAACCTGAATTTCATATGCACATACAAATGTATACTGGCAAGTAAGCTAAAGAGGATTCAAAGTTAGAATAAGAAATGTTTAGTAGACCAAGTTTCTCTAGCAGCATTAACAGAGATGTACACAGGCGGCAGCAGCAAGGACACAGGTTTTATATTGCTAAGAATGAGCCATAAGGTAGAACAACTTGATGTATTATGTATTTGTCTGCAAAATAGGGGTGAGGATCTGAGGGGAAAAAAAATGAATATATGAAGTTTAAATCAAGTTTTGGAGCACATAATGTCATCACGATAACAAAGCTCAGATACTGATTTCTAGCCCATTCAGTTTATATTAAAACTAGTAGAAAAAAAGAATAGAGACAGTTTCCTGTCCCTGGGCATAAAGCAAAGTTTACAGAATTCCTGAGGCAATCCTTACATCATCACTGTATTTTGACTTGTGAATCACCACTGCTTTGGAAGGAACAGTGGCTTCTGGCTTCCGAATGTTGAATTCAAGCTTTGGTCGATTCTGTTCCTGAAGATTTTTCCACTCATCTAACGTCATCTCTTGAACTACTTCTTCCATTGGCTCTCCTTCAACAACCCTAAAAGTTTGTAGTTGTAAAGCAAAAAACATTAGCTTGCAACATACCAGGATGAACAAGAACACTATATAAGTAAGAATATTAAACAAAACATTTTGAAAGTTTCTCACCAAACTACTATCCTCAATTTCACTTACTCCCCACAGTAACTGGATGTGAGAGTTTTACACAAATGTAAGTTGGAAAAATCTACTTATGGCCTGTTTGAAATAAGTCATACAAAAAAATGCTGTCTCCAGCCTCCTGTAGTAAATTTCATATTAATCCAGTGTCATGGTTAGTTCAAGCACTTCAGATTCTAGACAAAATGAGTTTGTCTTTTTATCTGGTATATTCTCAACTGTACTGTTTAGTGGATCTAAACCTAGCAAATACAGACATAGTTAAAAAACCCAAGCAGTTTTAAGACACCCCAATTGCATGGTTTTATTGACATGTTTCAGTGCATCTTACAGTCAAAGAGATGCAATCACACCATGGGATCTTCAAGATAATTATTAACATTTTCTTTGTTAATTTCCCAGAATGGTTTGGGTTGGAAGGGACTTTTCGAGGTCATCTAGTCCAACTCCCCTGCAGGTAGCAGGGACAACTACAACTAGAGCAGGTTGCTCAGAGCCCTGACCAACCTCACCTGCAATAGTTCCAGGGATGGGGCATCTACCACCTTTCTGGGCAACCCAGGTCAGGGTCTTACAACGCTCCATGTAAAAACTGTCTTCCTTCTCTCAAGTCTAAATCACCCTCTTTTGGTTAAAAGCATCACCCCTTGTCTTATCACAACAGGCCCTGCTAAAAAGTCTGTCCCCATC
>JANHGN010020536.1:0-27575 GCA_024605025.1 Megaceryle maxima | reverse complement strand
ATGTACATTTGAAAAAAATTTTTTTTAAAATATTAAAAAAAAAAAACCTAAACCAATAAACAAAAAAAGCCCTAAACCAACAAACAAAAAAAACCCCACAACAAAACACCCAAACCAAAACCAACTACCAGCAATGCAACATCATGTCATTGTCTTCTATTTCATAAAGACTAGCATTCAGAGATAGCCTGCTATTTGTAACTGCTTCTGTTTATCCTTCACAGTGACTGACTGAAACCAAAGTGCCCACGTAAAGATCATAACTCTTTCCCGTGGGTTTACAATTTGTAATCTTCCAGGATATCATACATGACTTAAGCATAGAAGATGAACTTTCCCCTTCTCTCTCCAGAATTCAAAAGAGTGCTAGAGAATGACAAACATTCTCCTGTATAACCAGAAATGTGCTTCTAAGCAGCGTTTTCTAGCATGAGTACCAGCCAATGCCCACACACCAGTCACATACATTCAAGGCTTGGCTCAATGGCAAAAGTTCTGAATTTTCTAGACTACAGCCAATACACTAAAATAAAGAGTTAAAAAAACCTCAATAGATTATACATACCAAGGCAATTGTGATCCTTCTGGGTAAAAAGGACTGTCAGTACCCCTTTGTACAAACCATGTTTCTAGAAAAACATTTCACATTGAAGCTTCAGTGTTTCTAGCAAACTATCGTCTCTATCCCTGAGACAGTCCCTTAAAAGTACGGTCTGTCTGGACTTCAGGATTCTTCAAATGACTTCAGGGACACTGAAAAAGCAGCTGAGAGGGGCGGGGGTGTCCAACAGCCATGATACCATAGAAAGCAGCCTGAGAAATACTCTTTACCCGAATACACCTTTCAATTCAGTGATCAGCACCTCACAAGAACAACGACAACAAAAATGAAGCAGAGCTAGCCATTAGTTCCTGGGAAAGTAGTGTTTCCCTCCCACTTACAAACCAAACTGCTTTAACAGCATGGTGTTACCTAAACTTTAGTCTATATGCAGAATGACCCTGTGTCCTGGAGGGGAAGACATGTAACATTACATATGGCTACAACGCCACTAGAAGTGCATTGTAACCTACATTATCTACTTAGAATTCTCTCTCTGAGGGAAAACAACTTGTTAATAGGCATGTCTCAGTTGCTGAACATCAAAAGCTTCTAGTATGAGAGACTGGGGGCAGGCAAGAAAAAACTACCCTCATTTTAGTGGAAAAAGTGCTGTAGGCAGCCAGGAGCAGCAATGACAATCGCCTCCCCAGAACGGATTGCACAGACTCGGAGAGGTCCAAAGTCACAATAGAATCTCTGAGGCTCTCCTGGTTCCGAGAAAGAAAAGTCAGGATCCAGTAGTCTTTGCAGTACTGTAGACCAAGAAAGCAAACCCGTTTCTATTTCTTAACAAAGCCAAAGCATCATCTCATAGGGATCACATTCACCATTTCTGCCGGTGTCTCCAGTCTCACAGTGTTGAAATGGGACTGATCAGCCTACAATGGATTGCACATCACCCAAGGAGAAAGGAAGGCATGGAAAAAGGCATACAGTACATTACATACTGCTTCACAACCATGTTTACAAGGGGAGGGTGGGGGGATGAAGGTGAGAAAAGAATTATTGCTGTTTCAGTAATACAGTATGATAGCTAAACCAAATTCAACAAGATCACAACAGTCAGTTTTTTCACACTGCGGGATGATGGTTCATGTTTTGCCTAAGGATGAATTTGCCTGGGGATTAAGGGGAAAGAGGGAGTCCTAAGGAAGGGAGTCAATGTTACACCTGGGATATCAGCTGCATATTGAAACTTGGAGATCGAGACTGCTTGGTTAGGGGAGCTACTGGGGGAAGAAAATCTTTACCTTCCCCAGCTTGGCCTAGTCGGTCCTCCTGTAAGCTGATAGTTGAAAAACGATTGGTATTGCCAGCTGCTAGATTGGTAACACCCTCTGTACCAGCTCCAGCACTGGAGCCTCCTTGACTGCCATTCACATAGTCAAATGATTTACTGGAGGAAGCACTTGCAGTCCTGATCAGGCTCAAACTGTTAGCTTTTGGCACCACCTGCCCAGCAGGCAGGCTGAGGTGTTTCTTAGTAGGTGTCATCTCAATTATATCTGCACCAAGGTCAGTGGATTGGTGCATGTACTGCTTCCGAGCTACTGAATCTCGAGGGCTCTCATTGGATTTTGCTGCAGAAGAGGCTTCTTTGTCCTTAGCAGAACGCCCACTTGCTGTTTTCCTTAAGCTGCCCTTCTGGGATGCAGATGATACAGGTTTGGTCCCAGCTGGCTGGCTGCTGAGGGAAGCTCCTGATGAAAATCCTTCATCAGCATCATTAAGATTCACAGATTCCTCTCTTCCATTTACACCTTCAGCATCTATTAAGAAAAAAGAAGCAACCAAAAAAACCCCAAACCAATCAGAACACACAGTAAGCATTCAAGTTACATTAAGACAAAGATGCCTGCAGAACATCAAAACGAATCTCATTTGCTAATCCTGATCATCCACCTGGTATCCAAGTGCTTAAAAATTTCTGATTCTCAGCCAATAGTCTTCTTGTCGTATTTCACAGAAAACCAGAATCTATCAATAAGTAGTCCCTGAGCTTGATTTGCCTTTCCCCTACATCACTTTTATCAGTGAGAATATCTCCCGAACTTTGTCTATCTACAAGAATTAGACCCCATTTGGTTAATTCTTTCAGACTATTTTTATCCTATTTTGAGGCAAGATCTAAGCATGCTCAGGATCTCTTCCCGTCAGAGTAAATTTTGTCAAGTGCTCACTAAGCTTCAGAATTAGGCTGCTTCCTCGGCCAGCAATCACAATGTTCCAACAGAGGTAGAAGGCTTCTGTTGTGTGTAGCTGGCACTTCAAACCATGTGACTATACTTTCTGCTGGAGATTAACCTAATTCCTAATTCTCTCTCCTCCAGAGCTTGACCCTCCCTGCATTTCCAGCAATTCTAAGTGATTCATACCGTATTTGCTTTTATCTCAACATCTAGTTTTTTCAGAGGAAAAAACCCAACCATTGTATTAAGAGAAATTTAACCTCTGAAATACTTCACGTTGAAGAGGCACTGTGTTTTTTACTGGAGTCTCAAAGAGGAAACAAAAGAGCCTGAAAAAGTTTTTTCTCAAATCCTTGTTTTCAGGTCTATAATATGATTAGGGCTGCACAGAAAAGACTTTTTTCCTTTTTTTTTTTTTTTCTTTTTTTTGTTAAACTCTTATTCCAGTTCTTTTTCTAAGCTCCAATTAGTCGAAAGTAGAGTTATTGTTTCAGTAGAAACTAAGTAGCATTCAAATTTCAAAACTGAAATGGAGATAGAATTTTTGCTCTGTATCTTGTCTCAGTGGGAAAAAGCCATAAAGTTTTAACTATGCTAGCAAAAAAAAGACATTCAGGCTGGTTTTCTTTATAAAAGCTGTGGAACCTAACTATTTGTGAGGAATCTGGAAAGCTATGGATCTGTCCCAGCTAAAGCCACTGTACTGCTCCACTGGCAATTCATTCAATCCAACCTTCCACCAAGCAAACACGTTTACATCTCTTTTGTGGAATGGGGAAAAAGCTGTTGCAAGGATCTAAGAGATTCTAACATTTGAGTGGAAGCTCATCCTTTTGTGCCAATTGTAAGCAGAGCACTCAGGAACATTTTACATTGTGGCGAGCAGAACAGACACAAAGCTTTCAGTGTTGTTGTTGCCCCAGTGTAGCAGGAATATAGCCTGATCCAACTTCACATTCCTGAAGTATAAAGCAAAAAAAACCCCAACAACAACAACAACGCCACCTTTACAGGGAGGTTTTATTACTTTGCTTTAAAACTTTCTTTTTTTCAGAGAACTTTTTGCCTTGTGATTACCATTACTGTGTACCAGCTTACAAAAGATGTTTAGCCATCTCCAAATCAGATCATTCTCAGGCCTCTCTCAGAGCAATACAATGTGAGATTATTCTGTAGTTTTATATAGTTCTATTTGCTGCATTAGCTTCCCCTCATTAGCAGAAAGGTAAAATAGTTCATGCTACTGCAGTCTTCCTTCCTTGGTAAAGTCATTAGCCTTAGATGCAGCAGCTTCTTGGGTTTCAAGGGGTATTATTAAAATGAAGGGTGCATTACTTGCTTTAAACATGTATTGTCCCCTCCTCTTGCCCACCCAGTTTGGTCAACTTAGGCCTGCATCTTCTCATTGAGACACAAGTGTATTTTCTTACATAAGACCCTGATACATTTTATTCACAGTCCACCACATCTCCATTCCCCTCCCCACCAACCTTCCCTCATGTAATCAAAGATGCTAATAAAAATACGATGTTAACTGGAACACACTGAAACCAAATCACTTTTTCAAATAAACCAACATTTATGTTTCTTTATATAATCATGCAAAGCTGGATGAAAGCATGTTTGATTATGAGCAGCAATAGCAGCAGCTGAAGTCCCCTCTCAAGCCCTTCTCATTCAAATGAAAGATGCGTAATTTGCAAGAAGGTATCTCCAGACAATACTGCTCAGCTTTTTATTACTACAAGAACAGTAGTAGTCTTCAAGTTTATGTTAAAAGATTGATGAATAACAGGATACTAAACCAGACATTCCTATTCAGGGACAGTGAAGCAGAAGAGTCACCTTGAAAAAGTGGCATTTTATCCAAAGAATTCAAAGACAAGACTGAGAGGGGTTGTTGCAAGCTTTTGGATGCTGCAACTATCCATAGGCCCAAGCAGCTCAGCAGTGTTCAAAAATGAAGAAGATAGAGAAGACAACATGCAAGAGAAATTTCTGTCTTGTCAGATTCCTATACCTAATTCTGTAAAATTCTAAAAGCTACCCCCCAAAAAAAAAATATAAAAAATAAAAAGTTTGAGTCCTTACATACTGTTTGGGGGGAAAGGTAGGATGAAGTCAAAGTTTTCAACCTCTCCCTATAGGCCAATAAGACAATTAAAAAAAGAAAACAACCTAAAAATCTCCTCCTCCCATGCACTCTTCTTCTGTAAGACCAGAAGAGAAAGAGAGAGTGCAAGGTGATAGAAATCAGATCAGTTACACCACAGTGTGTATTCAGGACTCTCCCTGTTCTTTATCAAAGGATATTTATGTCTGTACATAACGAATCCTGTAGATGTCAATACAGCATTCTGCACCGATCCACGATATTGCACATAACCACAGCTGCTACCATCCAGACATGGAATGCCTTGTAAGGTATTACTGAGTCATTCTTGAAATCTACATTTTTTTATTTATTGGGTCAAAACATTGATCTGAGGAAGGGGTTTTATATGGCTATTTAAAGTGACTTTTATTCTATTTATCCTTCCCATACCTCAAGCTTGGAAAGTCACTAGAAATTACCAATTTCAAAAAAAATAACAAAACAGTACTTACGACAGGGAATTTGCTAGCTGAAATTTTCTGTGAAATCAGCATCAGTAAAATAATAGATCTCTACATTATCCACATAGAATTGTGTGTATATCAAGCCAAACTCCATTTCTCTGCCTCCTCCCAGATGCTATCAATTGGCAGAATTCAGTTTGCCCAAGCATGTAACCATACATTGCTAATGTTGCAGAAGTAAAGGGTATTCAACCCACTTCTATTAAGTAAAGCAAGAGGAATGATGCCTTGTCCAAGAACATGCCGAATTATACAGATGTCTTAGTTTTAAGACTAGAAGGCCACATCTTTATCCACTTATTTCCCTCTTTCTGTCTCTCCCAGAAGGTTCTCTTCACCTGAGGACTTCTCCATATCCTTCAGGTCATGCACATGCAAAGTTTAGTAAAATGGAGTTAGACCAGCTGAACAAGTGCATTTAGGAGAAGACAGGACTCATTTACTGAGCATGCTCAAATGCACCAAGGAGTACAATATAATAAACGCCACATTTTTTGGCAACTATCTTCTACAGAAGCATGATGTCTCAATTATCATTTGATAGCAACTCTGATTAAGGATACACTACGTTAAATCTCCAAATTCTCCATTGTTTCCAGAAGAAAAATCTGAAAGCTCTTATCCAAATGCGCAAATCTCATTTATGATCAACTGATATGCTTATAGAGTCTGGAAATCCAAAAGGAATGTTCAGATAGAAAAAGGAGACTTAAGAGAACACTTAAGAAACATGCTTAGCTGAATTTACAAGAAATTAATTCTAATCTCTGAGGAGAAAACATGATTCAAATTCAGTATTCAAAACTACGTTCTGTATATGGAGTAAATATGAGGAAATTTATAGATTAACTTAAGCAAACTAAATTTCTACCAGCTATTCTATCTGTTATTCTTGACTGCAGAACAGACATACAAAGTCCTGCAGCATTTATGTGGACGGCACGACTGAGAAAGAAAGCAGTAAATGTTTCTAAAGGTCTTAGAAACATGACAACCTGTTTTCTTCTTGAAAACACAAGTGCTTTTCTGGTACTTGTTTTTAAAGCAGCCAGCTCATTCATGTAAACAAGCTGAATGTGTATGAATTTTCAGTTAAAGAATGACTGGCAAATAAGAGCATCAACAGTTGTATATCTGTCTTAGATGGGTTTTGACCTTTAACAGGAACAAGAAGTTTCATGCTTTGAAATTTAAAACCTGCAGACTTACAAGACACTCTCGTAACTAATTTGTAGCCAAATCCATTTATACTCTATATTGTCTGCTTTTCAGGACTCAATTCACGTTCATCTGGTGCATTTTTTGCTTTTGAATCTTAGATTAAACATGCTCAGTAACAGAAAGTTTCCAAGCAATCCCAAAGCTCTTGGCTGTCTCCCCTATTTGTTGGGGTTGGGTTTTTTTGCCTTTTTTTTTTTTTTTTTTTGCCATGCCAAGCAATCTTTCACCACACAAATGCAAGCCCCAGGCCAGCCCACAAGATAACAAAAGGTAGTACCTGACCTGATGTTAGGTATATAGGGGATGCGTGTATTGCAAAGAGAAGCTAATACACCCTGGGATAGCGGAAACACACACTAGAATGGAAAGAAGTTCTGCTTGGGGATAGGGAGCCAGGATCCTCCTCCAGCAACTGCCTCACTGACTTCTGCCTCCTCATCTCTGTCCTACCCTCTGTTGTGGCTGCTGCCAAGGTGGGCTCCAGGAAGCCATGCTCAGGGGTCCTGCGCATCAGCACCTCCCCCTCTTGCTCACGTTTGATCCCTAGGTCTGTGGAGCCGTGTTGGATCGGTGAGCCAGGTATGCTTGAGTCAGCCTCGTTTGAGAAGTCAAAGCCATCTGGGATTCAACATATAACATTTTAGTGCTTTTCTATTCCTTTCTTGGCATTCCAACCCAGGCAGGGAAAATAGAAGACATGGAACAAACACAAAACACTACCCATGCTTAGTTTGAAGTTGTGAGAACATCCACAGAAAGGGAGAGGTGGGCTATACTGTAGACCAGAGACTAGCAAATTAATATGTCGACTACAGTGAAGACAAACGACCCAGAGTCCTTAAAACAGAAGACTGCTACTTGTTGTCCTGGACATCCTAATCCAGCTGAAGGCCACAGGTCATCAAATCCTTTTGCACAGGATACATGGGGGAAGAAAAAACAACAAAAAAGAACACAAAACAAAACAACAAAAAAAAATCCAGTACCACAGGAAAATATGTAATCCTTGTTTTCAGACTCTTTTACCAGCAGTTTATTCATAGATTCTGCATTTTACTTTCAGCCATTTATGATTTTTTTTTAATCAACATTTTGTATATACAGCAACTGAGCTGTGTATGACAAAGTGATTTCAGAGCAAGCTTTTTGCTACTCTCACACTAAAGATATCATATTAAGATAAATATTACTACTTATTAATTTTTTTTCTTCATGCAGTCAAGTACACTTCCATACAACAGAAGTACTTACTGAGGAAAAATAAGGACTAATTCTAAGCTATCCAGAGCTATTTTATGACATGATCCCTCTTTAAACTGGGCCATACGATGTTAGGAGTGTGATGTTCAGTTTTTTTGTCTCCCACTGCCTGCAGTAGTTTTAGTCAGATGGAACCCTATCAAGGTCTGGATAATACCATTCATACTCTGAGCTATTTATGATAGCAGACAGTTGAGTTACAGTGTAGATCAAAGGGATAACTCAAATTCTAAGCCAAACTCCACCCCTACAATTTTATGCAGTGTTACATGGAGAATATTGAACATTTTTCAGCTTCTCCATTTTCTTACCTACCTCATGGGTTAACATCAAATCAAAAACCAAACAAACACCCCAAATGTTCATGTTCATGCAGTGC
Organism: Megaceryle maxima; assembly: GCA_024605025.1. Lineage (NCBI taxonomy): Eukaryota > Metazoa > Chordata > Aves > Coraciiformes > Cerylidae > Megaceryle > Megaceryle maxima. The sequence goes on along the minus strand of JANHGN010020536.1, from coordinate 19,303 downwards.
TCTGAAGATGTAATATATACACTGTTATGAAGTATCACTTTTCAAAAACAAACAAACAAAACAAAAAAATCCAACCAACTCTTTTGGCAACATTCAAACTCAAAAGCCAGATTACAATGATGGTGATGAATACAATACACTACAGTATTTGCTGTTGGCAGAGAAAGCTCACCTTCTCTCCTCCAGCGATGACGACGGATAGAAGCTGTTGTAATAGCAGTTCGAGAAATCCTTGGCACTGTTGGAGTAACTTCTACTTTCAGTACCTTCTGGCCTTCCTGTGATGCATCAGGAGCATCAAAGGGCAGTGAGTTCTTCATGGCATTTGCAACCTAGGATAAAAGTAAAAGTAAAATGCTGTACCACTACTGTCCTTGATTGCACTAATGGCAATGTTTAGATCTCTTGCTGGATACAGCAAGAGAAACAACTAAGAACTGTTGATTATGCCGGATTCCATCCAAATGGATAACTCCATCCCCAAAATTCATTGTTGATAACTAAATTGAAAAGCTCACCACAAACCTATTCCCAAAAATATATCTTGGTTTTCTCCAGTTTTTGAGGTATATTTTGTTCCACATTTGCCTTCTGTATTGACAGAGATGACAACCTATATGAGAACGTCTCCAACCAAAAGAGACTGGAAAATGACAAAGAAAATACCATTTGTGTTTTATAAGAAAAATATCATCAAACCAAGTCACAGGCCAAGCCAATGTAAGCAGCATATGGCCTTGTCCATGGGAGACACAGGGCCAGTTTCCACCCCCCAAAACCTAAAGATGAGACTACAGATATTTGCAAGATTATTATTTTTTTATTTGCAACGTAAGCAGTGAGCAGCAAATGATTAAATTGCATTTACTTTTTTTAGATCTACTTTTTTATTGCAATAGCCTATTATCAGATCAGAAGTTTTGTTTTGCAGCTTTGACAAAAACAAATGACCTCTTTTGACTCTGTTTCTTTAAATTTCCCACAAAATGCCTAATATGAGACTACTTTTAAAAATAATTAAAAAACCAAATTTCAGTTAATGTTTTCTAGTTCACAAGTAAATTATTCAAAAAGTAAACTTGTGTGCCAGCTCTTAAAAAGCAAGCTGGGTCTCTGCAGACTGTGCAGTATTCAGCAATAAAAAAGTTGCTACACACAAAATGTGATTTAAAACTTTGGCGAGGGGAAAGGAACACACATTGGTTTTCCAAAATCTTACTGACTTTATAGAAACAGCCAGCAATAAAATTCTTTTTGGTAACTTTTGGCAAACTTTGTTGCCTTCTAATGGATCTTCTATCACAAAAATACTTGATTGTGCAACTTGAGAGAACACAGTGCACTACATGGCAAGCGAAACACATTCATTTAAATATATGTGGGCTGCACGTCTTAAATTCCTGTAGTCTACTTGTTAGCTCAAGGCAAAGACATGTAAATCATATTTTAAAGACAGATAAAACTATAGGGTTGACTATTGTTGTTCACTCAAATGAAATACAGATCTGCTTTACAATATGCATCTTTGCCTGACGCTCCATTTTTCTGGCAATGCATAGATACATTTTCCTTTCTTTCAGATCATGGTCTTTTTCTAAGAACAGGCATTTTGTTTATTGTATAAAGATCTGTGGTTAGCTGATGGAGTAGAATCAACTGTTTAGAACATTATTACCATCATGGTATACAATCATAGTTTTATGCTGTAAGAAATATTTACCTATGTTCCACTCAACCTAGTGGCAGTATTAATGCATTTTTGAACCTCATTGATGTTGTCTTGTTATTCTGAGGTTGCTAGAGGCCTTGTAAATGCAAGTGACATCTAACAAATTCCTTGAACTCCCAAAACCAAACTGCCTAATTAGTTGTCATCTTTTATTAGCATTCCCAAAAATGCAAACTACAAGGAATCTACTACGCCACTGGAACAGACCCTACTGGCAGAATTCTGTATTATTTGTCTTGTGAAGATCTCAGACAGTGTTTGATAAAAAGACTATAACACTGCATATGTCATACCATAAAATCTCCATGAATTAAAGGTGTTTATTTGCTTTACAATGAAGTAAAAGTGACTTTCCTACAAGTTGTAACAGTCAAACCATCCAGCAACCCTGAGAAGAAAAGAAACTGTTTCAAACAGTAAAGCCACAGATCACAGGATATTAATGTAAACCAAAGACCTTTTGCTTTGGAGTTGGAATGGCTGCCATATGATCCTGAGGTGCTGTTGTGATCCTGTAATTCCCCATTAAACATCCTCTCCACTGCCTTCCTGTCCGACTTCTAACCAGCACAGAATATTATTGGCACCATCACAGGAATGATCCTTATCGTTCTGCCTTCCGTTTGTCCAACACCGATTTGCCCTTCGCTAGCCAATTGTCTCAGCCTCAACACTTTCTGAACTGGTGTCCTATTGACGTGGGCCTTTTTCCCCATGTTATCCTCTTGAAATGGTACAAACTGCATTCGCTCTAGCCTTGAGCACATTAAAGAATGCAGAAACTCCTTTCTGCTGTATTCAGCTAAAGTAGATCAAGTCCAAGAATAGTATGCAATGGTTTGCCTTCCCACCGTCTCCCTAGAACTGCACCCTTTTCTTAAGGGGTACCCTTCTCAGTATACAGGATTAAAATTTAAGCAAAAAGCTTCTGCAACAGGACCAGAAAAAGACAGAGCACTTCTGCTTGTTGAACCTTTTAACAGCTGGCCCTTTCTAACAGAACAAATTGTACCACTGGGGACTGAAGAGAACCATATGGAGTAAAAATTACTGCAACAGTAAAACTTTGAAACAACGTAAACAACCAGTTTGAATGAATCACAGCACTTCTTTGACAGGATCAACAACAACAACAACAAAAATCAAAAACCAAAACCACAAAACTTCAATCCTTCAGCATGCAAAAAAATTTGCTAACTATGTCTAATCCAGCGCTAAAAGGCAGAGAAGTGAACCAACAGCACAATTCAGATTTGGCAAGCCAAGTCTGAAGCTATCAGTGACAAGAAGGTTGGTTTCAGGCCAGACAATCACTCTTGCCTACCAGAAAGGTGCTCTAATGAAAGAGCATCCAACAAAAGCAGTAAGTACATCAATAAAATACACTGTATAAAAGTCACAACAGGGGTTTACTGATCCATGCTTCTCATGTACCGGGCTAAGAAAGCCTGTCTGTCTCTGCACTGAAGACAGATTTCTGTCTGAAACAAGTGTAGAACTCTTGTGTTCAGAAGAAAAGACTGCCTGGAATGGAGCTATTCCTTAAGTCAAGGATAGCTCAGTAGTAATACTGAGTGTTGGTGCTTAGTATACCTCTGAAGAAATTCCCAGTTTTCATGATAAAAACCAGTATTGAGTGGTTGTTAACAGAAATTTCTCCTTTCCCAGAAAATCCCTTCCATTGCATTAGTTCCTGCCCTTACCAGTGCATTGTCTGGGTAATGGTGAAAGACCACTTTCACATTTAAATTATGTCACAGCCTTCTCATGCTGCTATTTCAAGTTTTGGGTTGGTTTTCTTGTTTGTTTGGTTTTTTTTTGGTTGTTGTTGTTTGGGGGGTTGTTTGTTGATTTTTTTGTTTGTTTGGGGTTTTTGTATGCCTACAGACACTATAAACCTATTTAAATAAGAGCGTGGATCTACTATATTGTCAAAAGTATTTCTCCAAGAGACATACCCAAGAACAGGGACTGTGATATTTCTCATTGTAATGACAACTGATGGTATTCCCATAATTATACATGTAGCTTGAGTACAGATATCTAAAGATAATTCTAATGTGGGGGTTTGCCCGAACATTAAATGGACTTCAAAAAATTTGCTGCTCTTCGGAAATCCTACGCAAAGGCTGAACTTGAAACATACCTGGGATGCTGCATAGATGAAACTTTATTTGGTGCCAGTAGTTTTAAGTTTAAAGAACAAAATTTCATAATGTTACTAAATAATACACATCTCCTGGAGAATGCAACAAGGCGGAAGGACTCCAACCTTTGAAAAAGTCAAATTGTTGGAATATATCGCGTGAGGCCAAGGACATGCAGGTCATTCTTCTATAAAATTGACAATTTCTTAAAGCTGCTTTTTAAAAACTGCAGTAAAACAAGATAGGAAGCAAAGCAATGATGAGAGTATTAGGAAGAAAACCCCCCAGGTGTCTGCACACATACATGAAAAATTTGACAACTGGGAAAGGGAGGGGAAATTGGTTATGTCATAACATCACTGACGCCAGACAAAGGGGTGATGGGATGGAGAGGCAGTAGTAGCTTAAAAAAGATAAACCAAAAAACAAGCAACAGAAGACATTCTAGAAAAATCTTACAGTTAGAAGTAATCTCTAAGGACACAATGATTAAAATTGAACAGTAAGGATTGAAAATTGGCATATCATCATGTTCCAGATCCTCCTACACACCTTTTAAATGTAGTAGTTTGATGGGGTAGCCCAATTCAGCAGGTTCAATATTTAATTTAAAACTTTCAATCTGATGGAGCTATGAGTCATTTCCAAAAGGAATCAACTATTATAATAATTCGATGGATACCAAGCATTTTAAAATGCAGCAGTGTCAGAAAGCCTGCAGATAATTTTTACAGCCAATATTAACTTATCAAGAGAATATTTTTACATAATTTATTGTAGAAGAGAGGGAGCTCAGATTGCCACATGAAAAGATTTTTCCCAATCCACTACTCTCAGTTATATAAAAGCAGTGAAATTTTACTGCTGTAAGTTTAGAGAACTAAATGCTAGCCACAATTCTGATGAAGAAACTGAGACAATAGTCTATTTTACTTCATTTTCCTTAATTTTCGCTCTTAATTTGATCCTCATTTCTACATCTGACAAATAATAAAATCCCTCCATTCCTCTTTTCTGCCAACCTCCTTTCACCTACCTGCATCCAGCCCAGTTTCACCACTTCCCCCATTTAATTTCTCTCTTTTTATGATCAGAACAGCAAGTATAGTGGAAACTGGAAGAAGACCACCACCACCAAGCACCACACCACCACCACCACCAAGCACCACACCACCACCACCACCAAGCACCACACCACCACCCCAATCACAAGAGCTCTGTTCTATTGTTGCTCCTCAAAAAACGTAAAGATTAAGATTTGTGTGACTTTGATAAATCAAAATCTGACATGGAATCTGGAGATGAAGCTCCTTTTCACTTTCAGCTCTATCCTGTTGTTGCTTTTTCCACTGTGTTAACAGTTAAACCATACAGCATGAAGGTTTAGAATCAAGGAAAACACCTTTTTTTTGCAGCCAGTGTCCTGTGACATATAGCCATTTGGTTAAGCTTCTTTGAATCACTCATTGGCAACTGATGCAAAAAAAAAAAAAACAAACCACAAAAAAACCCACAAAACAAAACAAACAAACAAAAAAACCCCAACCACACAACAACAACAACAACAAAAAACCCCAACAACAAAAAACAACACAACCCAAGCATTTTGTTTCAACTGCAATACATTAGAAGATCCTAGCTTTCAGCATCAATGAGTCCTAGGAGATTCCCAACACCCTAGCTTAATACTCAAGCAGAAAAAGCATGGTATAAATAGCTATGTTGAAAACACCAGATGTTAACAACAACTTGCATTTGGGAGTGCAATAAATGGCCACAAATGCTTTAATTACCAGTCCACTTCAGAAAAAACATCCATACTCCTCTTAAACAAGCCCATAAATTGCAATGGATTGTTTCTTACCAGCAAAGGCTGTGAGTAGAGTTCAAGCTGTGCTCTGTAAATTATGTCCTCCAGTACCTCCTGGCCAAGATCCCACTGACCATTATAACTAAAAAGGAAAGAAAGGTATTTATCTTTCATATCTTATGAACTCAAACTTGTCTTTTTTTCTGCCTAAATCCAGCTCTTCACTTCTTCGCTTATCTAGAAAGGTCATAAACTGTACGTACAGCCCAACCTCTTCACTTCTTTTGGAATAATAAGAAAATGCTTTGTCTATAGATCTTGTTGGTATAACAAAAAGGATTCTCCCTGGCACCTTCAGGCAAGGCAAAGTTGATGCCATAATAAGGAGAAATTTAAAGAATTAAAAAAAAAAAATAAAAAAATAAAAAGGTCAAGATGTAAAGGTTAACACTACTTAGCAGAACTGAATTTCCATCAGAAATGGATTTTTGCTACCTCAGAAACCACTGACATTCAAGAAGTCTGCGTTTCATCAGCTTCTCTTGGTTTACAAGCTCATTATGCTTGTGAACAGAAGGTATCTGATGGTAGCAGAAACTTGGGAAAAGATGAAGCCAGAAGCCTAACTCTCTTCAGCAGCTACTGCTGGGCTTTCATCACCTAATTCAGTGCTGACAAAGATATTTTAAAATTATCAGTTAGCCAAGCAAGCAAACAAGGGCAAACGCACTACTCAAATTAAACTCATGTTATGAGTATTTTTTTTTTCCCCAATCATTAAACAACTAGCATTTATATTTTAGTTCAGTAAAACCAGACATTTCTCTCTATACAAAAAAAAACCCCATCCACTTACATGGCGTAATAGACACCTGTGAGTAGCTGCACCATGAAGTCAGGATCTAACACCACTCTACCACAGTGTTCTTTCCAGCGCTTCTCATGCTGCCGTGGGAATCCACTCACACACAGCCTAAAAAAACCACACCATTGTTAAAAAAGGTTAACCCCGCAAGATTACAAATTATTTTTTACATCACATAGATTTTTAGTTAATATTCAATTTTTCAAAATATAGGGAAACAACATTAAACATTCTTACATTGCTCTCCCAACCATTAAAGTAGCTTTATAACACTGCCTTGAGATGCAGCTTGTTGATAATCCAGTGTTATTCCCATAGAGTCATTAACTCCATCTGTTTTCTTCAAATCATAACCAGTTTCTAAAGAATGAGGGTGGCAACATGTGTTGCTGCAACCACAATAAGTTGCCAGCCACTGAGTAGGAGACTCTCTCCAAAACTCAGTAACAAAAGCAACTTTCTTTAAAGGAAACATTTCAGTGGTATAGAAGCATGTTATCTCCCATCTAATGTGCAATGACAGCATGCAATCACCTTTTACCTAAAGTTGAGTAACACTGCTACTATATTCTTGAGATTTGCTCTCAGCTGCCTTATAAAAAATATTTCTGATCCTTGAAAAAGAGCTTGTCTTCCCATATACTGCATAGCACTGAATCTTCATAAAAACCAGAAAAAAATTATCAGTAACTTTAACATCTGAATCTTCATCATGGAAACAACACATGGCCACTAATACATAATAACTGCTGCACTGTTTGAAAAATAACAAAGAAATCCCTAAGCCTATAAAATGTTGTCTCTTCTCTACCTAAAGAACACATCTAATTTTCAGATGGAGGAAAATTCAATATATTTGTCAAATTTTGCATAGCCACAACTCAAGTGAAGATGATGGAAGCATACCATGAATTAACCCATTCCCATCAAAAAGCACAGGAAAGAGGCTGTAATCTTAACTGTGTGTGTGTGTTACTAAAGAATATATATGTTGTTAGAAGTTAGTCTGATCTTTCTTTGCTACATAACTGCATTGTATATAATGCTTTTCTTTCACTCCAGTATTGTGCTGAAGGAAACAAGCTAAATCAGAAAACATTTAAAGAGGTTCTTCTGTTTAGGGGTAGAAGGAGAGAGAATTAATCTAATTTTTAGACAAAAATGATGGTTAAAAAAGGCATATGGGAATATCAGATATACTTGAGTTTTTTCAGAACAAAAAGCACGGATCTTTGCCAAACAGATGCTTCTCTTCAAGTAGAAGGTTATATAAAGGGCATGTATAGGAGTTAGAGAAATCTCAGTACTGAATTCTCCAGAAAGTGGGGTGTTATTATCGGGAGGGGGAGGAGGGAGACAGGAAGGAAAAAATTGTAAAGGGGGGAAAGGGGGGGGGGGGAACAAACACCCAAACAAACCACTACAACCTGGATCATTGTGCAAGCACTTCATATAAACTATCCTCAGAAGCAAAACAGTAATATTTGGAAGTAGAGGAAACTGATGGTATGCCTCACAGGATTTTTAAGCTGACCATACAAAAAAAACATCTGAAATATGTAAATGCAAAAAAAATGCAAATCACTGAGTAATTTTCCCTCATATAGCCTTTGGTTTTTTCTTTTCAGAAAATAACAGAAAGTTACATAACTAGAATGAAAGCCTATGCAGTAGTAAGATATTCCATGGGGTTTATCTGTATGCAAGCACAGCGTTAAATTCCCAGTTACATTGCAAGACCAACTAAGAGTTAAAATATTTGAGGTTATTAAACACAATGAGTAAATGCATTCTTTTTTCTTCTGGATGAAGATTTATAAGTCCAAATGCACCCTGCAAGACTGTTTCAAAGGCAAGTGCCTCACCTGGAACCCATCCCACAAAGTGACTGGTAAGAAGAAGCAGGCATATAGACGATAGCAGAATTGTAACACAGCATAAGAAAGCTCAGCACCTCAAACCTGAAAAGAGACAAAACAAAACCATGCATTGTTTAAATTCTTAAAATTTAACACAATAGTTCTGCAACTCAGCCTCAAAAAATACCCCACAGGAAAAAGTGTCAGAAATAAACACACAAATCCTGAAAACCTCTTACATTATAACTGACTAACTTAAGCTATTAAAAGTTTCAGTATTAAACACTTAAAATTATTATTACTGAGAGCCATTAGGATATGAAGGAACTATGGAGGAAATGGCATATGGCATAATATTTGGACAAAGTTATAGAACAGGACAAGTCTGCAATGTATTCAAAGTTATTTTATCAGTTTTCCCAGAGCTTGCTTTAGACACAGGTAATGCTGGCAGTCTACTCTCACCCCTAGTTCTGTTTATGCACTCAGCTCCATTCCCTTCTTCCTGTGAAACAATCATCACAGCCTCAGAGCCAAAGGTGAATTTTGTTACACTTCCAGGAAAATTTGAGATATTCCAAAGATATTCCCAATGGACACATAAATGACAGAAGTTACTCCCTTCTAAACTAACTAGTAGAAGAAAAGTTGGAACAAAACCCCAAAATACTATACTTCAAGATTACCAAAACCATTATCTAGATTTATTTTCATGCACTTAATGCTGAGAAAGAACTGAACACGTAATATATTTGGTCTTAATGTTTAAGGACTAGTGCTTCACAGCCTAGACTAAGGACTAGTGCTTCACAGCCTAGTGAAGCACCTCTCATGTTAGAATACATCTACCTACCGGTTCTGTGCTGTGAAGGTTTCTCTTTGAGGATGAAGATCACTGTAAACTACTCTGATGAGATCATGCTGACATAGAGCTCCTTCGGTCAAAGCCATGGATCCAATAGTAGAGGGCTAAGAAGTAGGTGATGGGAAAGAAAAAGGCATCGAGGGGTAAAAATCAAGTCATAAGTAAAAGGTCCCTAAAACTCCTAACCACCCAAGCTAAAAGACAAGCTTGTCTTGTGAGCTGTAAAAATAAAGATTATTCCAGAATACTGAAAACCTAAAAAGTTACCCAGTTTCATAATTATAAACAGCATCCACACTTAGAAGCAATAGAGCAAAACAAGAAGTTTTCAACTTTGATTCTTACCTATCCTCTTAAGTTTGTCCTAATTTCATAGGCCTTTTATACAGCAATGGCAGAGAAAGAAAAACCCAATTCCAAGTTCAAACTGTACTAAGGAGTTAAAAGAGGGAAGACCACTTTTATACTAACACCTAAGAGGCAAAAAAACACTGCTGCAACTGTAACACAACAAACCTCTGTCCAAAATGGGCACTGGCAGCAAAGATTTTTTGACATTTACATTCTTTTTCTTCTCCTAATGATATTAAATTTGATTCTAATTGCAAGCTACTGACATTAACAACACACTGCAACAGATGCATCTAAAATGGCTTGTGGCATCAAACGGATCCAGTTTTCATTCCTCTAATAGACCCAATTCTAATCTATCACAGCAGTGCTTACCTCATGATATATTGATGGTTTAGATAATGAAGGGATGGTGAAAGATAAAACTTTGTTGTTTCCATCTTTGTCAGCGATTTCCTGCATTAAAAGACAAAACCAAGATGCAAACGGAAGTAAGGGGATAGGGTTTGGAATAATTTTCAACTCTTAGAAGTCAGATATCCTGATCCAACTGTTAACACCTCAAAGTCTCTGTGTGTTTGCAGAAGATCAGCAAATTTACATACATACTTAAAAAGTAGGAAAGACCTCTGTCCCAGACTGTTTTGCATAATCAGTCTGCAACACTTAGAAAAAACAGCATTGGCTGTTTTTTTCATCACAAGCAAAAAAAAGAACAAAAAGCTTTTTCACCCCATCTTTACATTATAACATTTATCTGTAATAGAATTGCATAGTGGAACAAGGCTAAACTTTAAATCCAAAAGCTACGTAGACACATGATGAGTCACTTGCTGACAACAGGCATTATATCAACTAAATGCGACACAGAGAAAAGGTGAAATCAAGGGGACTGAGGAAGTTTCTTCAGGCATTCTATCAGTAAGAAATACACAGAATGTTTTCACAAAAGGCTTTCAAACTGGTGAGATTTTATAGTTGCTAGGCTACTACATAAGTAAACCCAGCAGTTTTTAAAGCAAATATACTAAGAGCAATTACATAAGATTATTCCAAAAAGGAGTCTAAAGTCCTTCATTTTCACTTTGTACAGCAAATTTCCAAACAATGAGTTCTAGTCATTCAAGTTTATGTGAAAACTTAGTCTAAGGTAGCACAATACTTTCAGTAGGCTTTAAGGATCACAATGGGAGGAAAATTCTATCAATTCTATCAAAAATATTATATCAAAAAAAGCCTACTAAATTAACAGAATGAAAGACTTCTTGTCTTTCACTTTATGGTCTATGCAATTGAGTATTGAGAAAATAACTTTACCCCTTCAGTCTCAGTAAATGGGTAGAAAAATATCAAGAATTTAAATGGAAAAAAAAAAAAAAAAAAAAAATAATGGCAGCCACTGTTCATTTTGAGGCCTATTTCTTCCTGAATCTGAAGAAAATAAGTTACCATCCTTGAAAAATATGAATCACCAACATGACTTTCAAAGGAACTGCAGAAGGACCTTTAAAAGAAAGCAGTCATCAAAGATACCCATGCTACTTCAGCCCAGAAAACAGTAGCAAAAATCTGCATGCAGTTTCCAACGGGTTTTTTTCTATTAAAATAGATCTAAATCTAAAATACTAGATCTTCCAGTTGTTAAGAGCTAATAACAGACACATAGCAAGAATATTATTTTTTTAAGAACCACAGTTTGACTGTTCTGTGTCTCATGTGTAGAAACATAACAGACAATTTAAAAGAGGGGTTTACTATGATAGTAGAGAGAAGGGTCATGTTTCAGTACAATATGTTTTCAAGTTCTCTAACACAGAAATTCCCTTTAGAGAATGCCCATCTTTCCAGTATGGCTAAATTGATCAAAATTTATCCACATTAAATAATTTAATACGTTAAATCATGTAATCATATTATAATTTTAAACATGTTCCAATAATTTTTTCCTAGCAGTCAGCGACACAAAACCTCAAATGAGAGCTTTCCTTGGTCACTCCCACTCATGTCACTTACCAAGTTGTAAATGCCAAGCAGCAATGCTTCAATGCAACCATTACTCTGCCTGTCCCTGCTGGCAGTAAGACGCAGATACACCCAGATCAGCTCTGGTAAAAACTGCAGCGTGAATCTCTTGAGCCGAACTTCAGAACTACGATAAAGTTCAAAGAGCTGGTGGCAAACAGGCTCCAGGAGCTGTGGAAAGGCAAAAAGGCTAATGAATTACTGTTAGGATTTTCTAATAAGGGAGAATGAAACAGTGAATATAGAGGGTAAATCATATAGCCACTGAAGCCAGTAAAAATGTCCTTGATGGAGAGTGAATGAACCAAAACGGTATTTTCCTTCCTTCTAAAGGAGATCTGCAAGTATCTCTAAGGACAGACCTGAGGGGCACTGCTATGCAGTATCTGGAAATGTAGTCTTACTACAGCCACCACCATCTTGTGCTTGGAGAACATTACTCTCTAGGGACCTCACTAAGAGATTTATTTTGCATGCAGGTACTATTTTAAGGCATGTGACAGACACATGGCTTGAACTATGTGCACCGTAAAACTTTAATGGTGCAGTTGTAAGGTTTATAAAAGTACAAAGGTTAAAGATCAGTTGCTAATGATAGCTGCTAATGACAAGTCTATTGACAGAAATATGAATTAATTTCTTACCTACAACTTTTTAGTCTCAAAACCCCCAAGTGTGCATTTGTTCATTACAATGCAAACTAATTTTTCCATCTTGAGCTGCCCTTCGTGTTTCAGTACAAGAAACAAAAAAGGCCTTTTCAAGTCAGTGTGACATAAGCACAAGTAAAATCTTGCCAGTTTAAGAGCTACAATGGCAAACCAATAGGCAAGATGCATCCTCAGAACTGTCAAGGATCGGGGGGTAGGAAGAAAGAAAAAAACCAACCATCTCAAACTGTCTCCCCCTTTCCCATAACTAATCAAGTTTAATACCAAAGTCAAAAACTACCCCAAAAAATTTAAAGAGCAATTATGATAAGGTTTGTGACCAATATCTACTATTGCATTTTAAGAAATGGGATGTTCTGACCTAAGCAAAATATTCATGGGATTCAGTGTCCAAAAAGAAGCATCCATGTAACCTAAAAGTGTCTACATATTCACATGGAAGAGCTACAGAAAGGAGAGCCTAGAATCTCACAGAAGTCTTCTTTCTAACTATACACGCTTTATGCAGCTCTCATACACAAGAATATTAAACACTCAGTTATACATATAATTCCTTAGAGCATACTCTCACCCCCAGAGGTACGCAGCTTAGGACTTTCAGAGCATTAGCAGTATGTTTCATAGACTCTGATGCATTCTTCCTTCATTAATTTGTCTATTCATCAAATAGTACCCAGAATTTCCTGAAGAATTCACTGTCACTCTTTTGCTATGCTGTATGAAGTTGTATTCTGTGATTTGTTGTGAACCATCCATCCTCTTAAAAAACTCTGAAGAAGCCCCTTGCTATCAGCAGAGGGACGGCTATTTCTACAAGTGATTAGTTTGAATGTTAGATAAATGTGCAATGCCATAAGTCTGTATGACCACACAACTTCACATACACATCTTTAGACATTTTACTCTAGTATACCACAAACACGAAAGAGAAATGTGACAGTTTTCTACCAAGACTGCTTCTGTAAGAGAGCATCAACCAAGAAAGGGTGAACACGTTAGATTGATTTCTAAACACACAGTATCCTGGTCCATGATGCATACCCTTCTTTAAACGACTGATTACATAAGCCATAACATGACACTACATAAAATAAAACTTTGCTATTGGACAAATCTCTTCTTATACCAGGCTCTGGTATAAGTACCTTGCATCACAAGGCTTCTGATTGACAGCATATTTACTCTAAGCTAAAAGCCTGTTTTTACAACAGAAGCAAGAGATACTCCACAAGAGGGGGAGGGAAGAAAGCTGACACTGACAAAATTGATATGGCATGAGAGAAGTCCAGTCACTCAGAGTACACAGATTTTTACAAGCCCTATATGTAAAATACTTCACCACTTAATTACTGGTTTGGGAATCTAAATGAAATTAGAAGCCTGTAAAACTTCTATTACAATGATTTTAATAAAATTATGCTAGGGTTTTCTCTATCCAACTGAGTATATATTATTTTATGTAGCATATTTATTCCAGTATTTCATACATATATACGTTCATACATATATGTTCAAAAGATGCATAAGTATATTCTTTCCTAATTAATATTTACTTAGTAGAAACGCCTACCTAAAAGTGACACTAATTATTAAAACCATCTGTTACAGTAAACGTTCAAATCCTCAGAGACAGAAGTGAATCCTTGTTTTATGAAAGGCCTAGCATATTTTAGATGTTCAAATAAAAAAGTCATTAATAAATAATTCAGAGATCACTGAATAAATTTGTAGGTTTTCTTTAAAAGAAAATATGAGCAAGAAGCTACAGTAAAGAAGAAATCTCTAAACAATAAATACAAGCATATCTTCAAGGAAATAACAGATGCAAGAAAAGCTAACCCATTATTAACAGAAACTAGATATATACAGCAGCATTTCTATAAATAGTACTTCTATTAGATTAGAGATGACAGCAGCCCAAAGCTGCTTCCTATTTGAAATTAGCCTGTCTAATCCAAGTCCCATTAAAAAAAGGAGGAAAAGAATAATTTCCTTTAGCTCAAGTCAGATGAGACTCAACCAGAGCAGTTACTGAGTTTATTTTACTTCCCTTCAAATGAAAATTTTATAAAATTACTCTTTTAAGTGAAACCATGCTCCCTAGAAAGATACAAGCAATATCCAGCCACTAGTGCTGCAAGCACATAAACACTTATTTCTAGCAGTTGTTGTATTAATTGTGTAAGTTTAACACTGCGAATTATTTAGGTGAAACCCCAAAATTTGTTTGTAGCAACTACTATAGCACTTTTAGTGTGTTCAAAGCTTTAAATCCACAAGGAAAAGCTGCCATCACAAAGACACTGTAAGACAAATACTTTCAAAGGCACAAACACCAAAGTTATTCCTACCCAAGTACAGTATGATCATCTCCCACCGGGAAACACAAAACTGGACACTAAGTACACATTTTTCTTGCATCCTAGTTATCTGGCTTTTCAAAGAACCAGCCTCTTCCAATTATTTCTCTGAATATAAATATTCAGAGAACACCGGATAAACAGGGGAATGGAGCTTTTGTCACCAGTAGTAAGTGTATACATGACTGGTATGCACTTTTTAGTTCCAAAGACCTTTCAGTCCAAAGTCAAACAAAACTGAGTAGCACAGCAGTCAGATAAAAAAATCCAAAGTAAAAAGTCTCGTATCTGTATCTCTCCTGACAAACTAAAAACTTGATTAAAAGAGCTTTCCTATTATCATAGTCAGCAATTAGCATAGCAAACAAATACAAACAAAACTTTGACTGTCTTAAGTGTACAGTGCCAAGGATATAATTTGCAGACTCCATTTTTACACCTCACAGAGGTGTCTAGTCTAGTCACGCTTGAGGGAAGCTGATGAATAGCTTTAGTTTATCATTTTGCTAAATCTTAAGAGCATAACTTGAAATTAAATATAACATACTATAAAATGAATGACAAAGATTGGAAATGCTTGTCTTTTTGAAGAATTCGATTGTGGTAGAAAAGAATGTGCTTATTTTAGGCTTACCTGTAACATAACTTTATATTGTTTTATATATATATATATAACATTATTATTGGAAGAGCATTGGGTCTGGGAAGTGCTTGGCATTCAAAGATGATCTCATTTTGCTTCAAGGCTGAGCTATCGAAATTAAACCTAAATAGCCCCACATGAATATTCAGTGTTTAAGCTTCAATGCTGCATTAATGTAAAATCCATAGAGCATTTAGGCCTAAAACCATAAACCAACTCCAGAACTTATAAAACTATCTAAATAAAACAGTATTTCAAAAGCACTTTAGAATTCAAGTGTTAGACAAAAATCATCACATTATTCAGTTAAATAAGCTGTTTATAAGCAAGTTCCCCCTCTACTCTCAAGTAGCTTTCTGTTCCAGTCCTTATCTTCTCTATATGAAGAAAGTCAGGGAATTTCCTAAGAGGTGAGCGGTAACAATTGTATTTAAACTGATACTATGTTTGCCTTCATTTGATAGCTCTCAAATTGGTAGGCAGTTGTCACAGAAGAGAAACACCTTGGTTGTTGGTTCTATTTCCTAAACGTGCTGGTTCCACATTCTTACCAGAATAGGATTATGCAATTCTAAAATAAAATAAAATAAAAAAAATTAAAAATCACGTTTTCCCTAAACAGTTTGCCACTTTCAGGAAATTTTAAAATAGGTCAACTTTGTGATTAAGTTGTACTAAAAAAAAAGTACTTGTCCATTAAGTCTAAGAACATGGCAAGTACATTTTTGCAATAGGAACATGGTAAGTACATTTTTGCAATAGTCTACCACATAAGCTTTACCTTCATACACAATGAGTTATCCTTTTAACAAATCATAGAATAGTGAGGGTTGGAAGGGACCTCTGGAGATCATTGAGTCCAAACCCCCTGCCAATGCAGGAATACCTAGGGCAGGCCACACAGGAACAGATTGAGGTGGGTCTCGCAAGTCTCCGGAGAAGGAGACTCCACAGCCTCCCTGGGCAACCTATTCCAGTGCTCTATTACTCTCACAGTGAAGAGGTTTCTTCTCATGCTGAGGTGGAACTTCCCGTGTTTCACCTTGCTACCATTACCTCTCATCCTATCACAAGGCACAACTGAAAAGAGACTGGGCCCTTCCACTTGACCCCCACCCTTCAGATAGTTGTATAAACATTAAGAAGATCTCCTCTCAATCTTCTCTTTTCCAGGCTCCACGGCCCCAGGGCTCTCAGCCTTTCCTCATAGGAGAGATGTTCCAATCCCTTAGTCATCTTTGTAGTTCAATAATGCCCTATAAAGCATGCTTTAAAATCCCTTCACTTAGAGCCATATATTACCACAGAATTATGCAAGTTAATGAATTTACTATAGTTCTACTCTTTGCAGACAGGTAAGTTTGGAAGAAGGGCAAGAAGGAAATACATACTGCCTTAACAAGCAGAACCCGATGTTAAGTTATCTTAGAGTCTGGGATTGCTTATCCTATACCTGACATCAGAATCAGGCCCAAACAGCAACAGCAATTCCAAAGAGCAATATTTGACAATGATCACTATGCAATAACATAAGACTACTGTCAGACACTTAAGAAAATACTCTTTTTGCAATCCTGGTTAAAAAAAAATATATATATATAATGAAAGTCAAATGCTTATTCTCAAAGCAAAGGAAAGCTTTTACATTCTCAGAAATGTAGTATATATGTGTGGGTGTATATAAAACGACAGCAGCAAGGGTGGCTTCAGGTCACAGAGAGAAGAATGGCAGCTTCAGTACAAAGGAAAAGGTCACTACGCAAGTTATTTGTAACACTGAAATGAAGTTGACACCTATGAAGGGTTTGGTTTTTTTATTGCATGAGCATTATGCAACCTCCTTTAAGCTCAGTCAAGCATTCAGTTTCCAAAAGCAGCAGTTTCCTAAGCTGTGCTTAGGAAAATGAACTTCCTTGCTGCGTATACTTGCCATTTAATTTATAAATATAGAAGAGATCAGATGATAAATAAAATATTTTGACGCATTTTATCTAAAGTAGTTTACACAGCAGAGAATGATATGTTTACACAATTTATTCACAAGTTATATTTCACACACACTCTCTGAAATGTTCATAGAATAGAAAGCTCAGTTTAATAACATTTGCAAAATGAACTTTGTACAAGGGTAAGCTAAGTTTTCATTGTGTATATTTATATTTTGGGGCCCTGATTCTGCTCTTGTTTACAGCAGTGTAAACTGAATTACAGAAATATGATACTACTACAAGCAAAAGAAGATCTGGTTATTTTAATAGGATTTAATAAATTGATTCCATCTTCCACTGTAATAAGCCATCAGGTGAGAGGCACATTAGTCTTACTGACTTTCAGTGTAAGGTCTGCTTTGTCTCTTTAGTGACTGAAAGGTGATTTCTGAGGGGGGAAATCATGCCAAATCAAGTATAACACTCAGCTGTGGCAAGTAAAATATAGCAGTCAGAATAAACTGTATTTTTGGGAGGAGATGCAGTTGGGTCTTAACAGAAAAGCATTAAAGTAACTGAAAAACAAGACAGCAAAAAGAAGGGTGATACCCATGTTAGACTACATTAGAAAGAACAGTCAGAGAATCTTCCTCTCTATCTCCACTTCTCAATTACTCTAATTCTAGTTGTTGAGATGGAAGATATAAAAAATATTTTTGTTCACATTCTCAAGTCTCCTACCTCATTATTTGGGTCTTGAATGACCTTATAAAGAGCTGGTACCAGTGGTTTTTTTCGGTGCAATGTAGCTGCATAGCTGGAAATCTGTGTTTCAGGTAATACCTAAAGGAAAGAGAAAAAAGAAACAAAATTATTACCCTGATGAATCAATGCTTACAAATATTAAAAATCTCCACAGAAGGATTCAGTCTCATCCCAATACGAAGAAAAATTCCTGACATTCAGTAAATTGTCAGACTTGTAACTTCATTCATTCAGTACAGTTCTTCTCTGTAGGAGTAGCATGTGAGGGCACACAGCAACTTTTAGGGTAAATTCCAAAACCAGTTTCAGATTTATCTTTCATTAAATCATTTGCTGCAGCTTGATATTAGGACACTCTTGTTATTCTGTATTTAACATATACTTTTCCAAGTCTTTATCAAATCAACTAGAATTATTTAAGAGGTGTGGATAATCTAGAATAAGCATGGCCAGCCTCAAGTCTCACCAAGCAACCATGTCTGTGGAATTGCATCCTTGGCTCCTCAAGAAATTTCCAACAGTACATAAATGACTTCTGGTTTATCATCAATGATGTGATGAATTGCTAATTTTGAATTTAAATAACAGACTAATTTCGTATCAGTCATGAAATCCAGTTTTCTTGTTTACGTGTTATCCTGTATTTCATTCAGCATAATTATCAACATGTAAAACAGCTTTAAAACAATTAATTTTAAGCAGACCAGAGGAGAAACAAAACCAGCCAAATAATTTTATTATTTTTTAAACTTCAAACATTTCTACTTTTTTTTTTTTTTAATAAAAGAGTTGCTTAATTAGAAATTTGGGCAGTGGTATCCAGCTGTTAATTAAGTTCTATCAGCTTTATCTACACAGAAATATATGCTTTAAAAAAAAAAAACATTGCTGTATCAATGTTCTGCTCTACAATAATAAAAATAAACTACTAAACTATGTGCCAGCTGACTCATCAACATAAATGCGTGCTTTATGCACTATAAGAAGAAATCAAGTAATAGAAAACTAAAATGTTAGTTACTGGATATTAAAACCAAAAAACCAAAAAAACAACAAACAAAAAAAACACCCCAACAAAAACTACAAAAATAAAACACCACCAAAACCAATATTCCTTGGCATAAATTAATGATACAGCTATTATTCATCTTCTCAGATCACCTTGAATTCTGATAGCCATTCTTCCACGACACCTCGTTCTGATCCCAGCATTTTCTTACTTCTTTTGCTTCTCTCTTACCTTTAGAAGAAGAAAAAAAAAATTAAATAAGAGTTCTGTCACCAAAAG
>JANHGN010020535.1:45956-57359 GCA_024605025.1 Megaceryle maxima | reverse complement strand
TGAAAGAAGTTATTTATAATTGCATCTATAAAAGAAAAAGAAAAAGAAATAAAAGAAAAAAAAATAAAAGAAAAAAAAAAATAAAAAAAAAAAAAAAAAACCAACAAAACACACACACACAAAAAGAAACCAACCAACCAACCAAAATACAAACAACAAAACCCAAACAACCTTCTACCCCAGACACAAAAACCAAATGAAAAGCCAGAAACAAAAAACAAACCAAACCAAAACAAACTAAGCATAAAAAACCCAATCCAAAACCAAAGCAAACAAAAACCACGGTGGCATTCAGTGCAGGTTTTTTTTTTTTTTTCAGTAAGTTCAAATGTGTCAAGTTATTTTAGGAGTCTGTCTTGCAGTTTGGTCTGCTATGAAAGCCATGGCAATGTTTTAATATCCCATTCTGATCTCTATTAGTTATTTGTCAGCCTGTTACATGACTACCTTGGTTATTAAGTCTAAGCGGTAAATTATTATGTCTAAGAAGAAATTTCACTACATTCACAGTTTTTTTGTTTGTTAGTTAAGGGGTATTTGGGGCAAGAATTAAATAGAAACCTAACTAGCGTTCCATTATGAAATAGGGATTTATCTAGGCAACAAAAATAGCTTTCTCCCAATGAAGCAGTTATAAAGAAGTCATCTGAGAGTAGGAAGACCTAACTGGACTTTTACTACTGGATCTTTGCCCAGTCTCTGGCCTTTGCACACTTGTCTGTTTCTCCTTCTAAAGCTGACACTTCTAGTAATTGCTAAGGCAACCAACATCAGTGCATCTCTGTCTCTTGACACCAGGAATTGTAACATACTCCTGATGACATAGTCTGTATGATTAAGAACTCTGTCATGCACTGTTTTTTGTTCTTTTGGCATCTTTCCTTAATTGAATCTTAGTAACTTTACCTGCTGCTTCATTTTTTCCATTTGCCTGGAGGGTAGATGGTGATAGAAGACAACTGAACTTCCACTGGTTAAGTTTGATCAACTTGTAATAAGTAACCTGAAAAAAACTGTGTCCAACTTATACCTCATTTTCTATGCTGTGTCCAATGAAATGCTTCTTTGCACTGATAATGTCTGACAAATTACCTAGCTATTATGAGCCTGAGGAGTAGTCTGGGTAATGAGGTGGCTTCGTCAGTTTTAGTGAAATGAACCATTCCTATTTTATTCCAGGGCTGGTGAGAAGTGGTGCACTCCAGTTCCCTTTCTGCTTTATTCTTATAAATTCTCATGTGTTTACATGTCTTGTGGGTGTGGATTTACAGTATTGCTACTACACATAGGTTTCTGTTCTAGCATCAGTACATGCAGTAGATCTCCATGTACAGTCAGTGACACATATATCTCACATGGTCTTGATTGATAACAGCTTTATATTTCTAGGATAGATTCAGGTCATTTGGTTTGTCTAATGAAAGCTACATAGCATCTTAGGGAAACACTGTGATACATTACTGTATTCATCTACCTCATCAGGAAAGACAGAGTCAGAATCTTCTCAAAGGTGTACAAAGAAAAAGGAAAATGCAGTGGAACCAAGCTGGACCAAGGAAAATACTAATGAGGTATTAGAGGAAAAAAATCACAAAGAATGATGTAAAAAGAAAGATTGCTCAGAAAGCAGTGAAATCTATTTTGAGGATATTCAGACTGAAAAACAAACTGAGCTTGCTAGCATAAGTGAACCCTGCCTTAAATGTAGAGTCGTACATCATAGCCTCCAGATATGTACTAGAGTAAACCAGATGGACCAAAGAAATTCAGGTTTGATTTCACAGTATCTGGTAGCATGAAACCAAGTTACTTCTTCCAACATCTCTTTGAATACCATACTGTTACCAAAAGCTTGAAGTGAGACGTCTTATAGTTTAAAATCAGGCAACTTAGAATCATAGAATCATTTACGTTGGAAAAGACCTTTAAGATCTTGTTACTTGGAAGAAGAGACTGACAGCCTGTCTCATACCACTCAGTGGACAAAGAGAGACGTGAGTTGTTCTGATCCCCCAAAAGAGGCAGTCCCTGCATGGCAGGGCTACAGGACTCAGAGGAACAATATAAAACAGTTTATTGGTTCTCCCTATCACTTCCCAGTCCTACTGGCCACACTATTTCTGAAACAAGCCAGGATACTCTTGGCCTTCTTGGCCACTTGGGCACACTTCTGGCTCATATTTAACCAACTGTTCACCACCACCCCCAGCTCCTTTTCTTCTGTACAGCTTTCCAGTCACTATTCCCCAATCCTGTAGTGTTGCCTGGTACTGTTGTGACCCAAGTGCAAGACCTGGCACTTGGCCTTGTAGACTCTCAAATAATTAACTGGCCATGGCAAATTGATCCAGACCATCCAGATCCTTCTGTAGAGCCTCCCTTCCCTAAAGCAGGTTACTTCCACCCAGCTTTGTGTCATTTGCAAACTTATTGAGGGTGAACTTAACTCATTGAGATAACTGATAAAGGTATTAAACAGAACTGGCCCTACTACTGGATCCTGCAGAACACTAATTGTGACCAGATGGCAACTGGATATTTAGAATAATACAGTTTAGAGATAGCAAGAAGTTGCAGTGTTCTTCAGTTAATTTTTTCTTTTCATACATACAATATTATTAAGACAATCATGAACAAAAGTAGTAACAGGTTTTGTGTCCATGTCTTTCACCTCTTTTTTCCATGCTTACCTTGGAAATGTCATACAATAGTTTCTTTTTTTTTTTTTCTTCTATCTTTTTGCTTTTCCTACAGCACATTTGCTCTGCACTATGATTTTCCTGCAAAAATTGAGATACGTGCATGAAAGATACTAGTGGTGTTCTTAGATTAGATCAGAAATCAAATTAGATGGATTCTTCAGTTGTATTAGCCTATGTAAGAAAGGAAAAGGTAAAATCTACCTTTGCTTGGTTTTTTTGTATATGTAAGGATTTTATTTGACATAATTTCTTCCTTTTTTTAATCCTTTATCTTTTATGTGAGAATAAAGTTTTGGCTGCTGTCATTACAATTTCTTTTGAGAAACTATTCTGAAAACTATCTATGCAAATCTGTAAGTCATGCTAACCTAAGTGTCAAAATTCTTGTACAAGCTGCATTTTTTACTTTTTTTTTCTCTTGTGGTTTAATGATTTTTTTTTTTTAAATATTTGACAATATATTGGTCAGCTTTTCTTTAAATAAGGTTCACTTTTTAAATAAAATTAAAATTATGACAAACTTGCTATTTTGTTGGAACTGACCAGCATTGCCAAGAGAGCACTTAATGACTAGTCCTATTTTATATAATAAGACCTACTATGTGTTCTTTCTTTTCTTGATTTTTTAAAATCTCTATCCATTCCATAATTTTCATCTGGTGAGAAAAACACTTATTTCCAAACCATTACCATAAGTAGTGAGTCTGTCTGCTTTGCAAAGAGCATTAACCTGCAGCCATACCTGTGTCTTTCTTCTTTGCAATACTCATCATGTATTTATTTCATGTATATTTCTAATTTCTATAATCACTCATAATGAATGCAAAAAAAAAGTAAAAAGAATTTTTAAAAAGGAAAATTAAAACAGATTTTTTTGTATCTGGTGTTCTTTTTTTTTTCTCTACTGCCTTTAACTATTTCTGTGATTCAACTGGAAGTGTTCTTTCTAAAGGAAATATTTTTTTCCTGTGTCCTAAGTGAACTACATTATTTTCTATAACTCCTATGATGTTAAATCCGTAATAATATACTAATAGCATTCATAACAATTACTACAGAAATATATTTGGAGACATAAAAAAAGACAATGCAGAGCTGAAATAAGATGGTCCAGGTACATAATGGAATCATACGGACCACAGGAAGGCATTTACTGGAAATCTCTGTGAGTTGTGGGGCTCAGAATTAAGTCCTTCCTCTTTGAGTGCTATGTAGTAGTAAATGCATAATCCACGTCACTAAAACTTAGTCAAAGTTAATCATGGTATAACAGTCTTCTGAAATTCAAACCATTGTTTTTGTTTTTAATTATGTTTACTTGATTGAAAAGTAGCTGGATCTGGGTGAAGAAGAGCTGAGTGAAATATTCATTGTTTCCTGTTTTTGACTTGGCAATTGAAGTGGAACATTAAAAAAATATTGAAAATGAAACGTCTTCTTGACATTTTAGCATAAATATTTACAGCAGAGTGGCTGTTTGAGAAAAACATGACTGGCCCCATAACATTGTCACATGCTTTTAAAGAAATAACTACAGGATAAAGCAATATCTGTTCATCACATTAAAAGATGAGTTAACTCAAGGACTAAAACAATCACTACTAAGTTTTGCTTAGTGAAATATCCTAAGACATTTTTTCTTCTCCACAGCCTGGCTAAAGAGTGGATAATGAATTCAAGAGATGAAAAAATATATTCCCAGAGATTGGCAAAGATTGTCTCACTTCTTAAACAAAAGAATTTTCTTTTTTAGTTCAATTGGGGGTTACACTTCTATGTGTTCTTTCAATGCCATGTTATGTCTGGGGCTGGAAGCAGAGGTGCCAAGATATTATGAAAAGCTGTTCTCATGGCATTTTCTTCTAAGACTGAGACTGGTAAAAAATCTGACAAGACTCTTTTCAGATTTCTGCCCCAATTTTTCAGCCTTGAGGGGCTTATGGAGTCCTAATAAGCTTCAGCTATACCTGTGAACATTTGGATGCTCATCTCAATCAAACCAAAATTCCAATCCTTCTGAGTCCCACCTATATCACCACCTGAGAGCTATAGTTCTACCTCAGGCAATAGTTTTCAAATGAACATCCATGATTTGAAGGAAATGTCAGAGTACACCAGGTATATCAGGTTGCACTAGAGAAGCACATTTCATTGCTGCATTGTATATGGCACATCATTCAGTAGCTGGAATATTAATCTCCTATTCTCTAAATCCTTTTCACTTCTGAAAGTTTGCTAGTTGTGCTAGCATGCATAGTTGTACACTATGCAAGAGGTTGCTTGTTTTCCTGTGAACCCAGTGACTATCTTATTTTCATCCTTTTCAGACAAGAAGAAAAGCAATGAAAATTAGTGTTAATATAATGGGCTAAGGAAATACTTTTAGCCTCTTAAACTCCAAATATCATGTCAGTATTTAAGAAAAAAAAAAGAGGATGGGATTAGCTAGCAGAAATGAAGAAATCTAATGCATTTGTGTAGGTGTACTGAGGAAAGAGTTGAAGATTTGGTGCAGGAAGTGTCAGAAAAATAGATTTCAGTTTCTATTATATATTCACAAAGACAACAGAAATAGAGGAATGGCAAAAAAATAGAAAGTAGAATGAAATAAATTATACAAAAGAGTATTATTTTGTATCAACGGACTTTTAGTAGCAGCTGGGCATTACTCTGGTGCCTTAGTTTTTTTTCTAGAGAGAAGAAAACCTCACTAGTTAAGGGTGAAATTTTACCTTAGCGCTCATCTCATACGTGACTACATATTCCTAGAAACTATAGCATTTGTATGTTTTATCCATTTGTGTAGGTTTCAATGAATTCCTACAGGATTACTTGTTACTGTCAGTCTGGACCTGAAAATACAAGACAGAGTGTGAAAAGTAAGACATTAGAAAAACTTTGCTCATTGTTCACAATATTTATTAGTCTAACAAAAATGGAGCTGATTTGCTGCAATGACATCCTACTATTAACCACTTACTGAATATGAAAGATGCATGTGCTATTCACGGAATAATTATCTGTCTAGGAGTTTGTGGGTTTTTTGTTTTGTTTTGTTTTGGTTTGTTTGTTTGTTTGTTTTAAGATGTTTATGATGTAAAAGATATGCAGAATTAATATTTTCATTTTATGGCTGATGACATAGAATACTAAATACTGTTTCTGTTCTCTAATTGGATTCCTGGTTGTTTTATTTTGTTTCCTAAATTCAATTATTTGTCATAGATACATGTTAGGTAAACAAAGTCTTACTTACAGGCCCAAAATCTCCAGAACTTCTGCTTACTATTATGATGTGAACAAATAAATCAAATTATTAAATATAAATACAATGCAGAAAGGGTTAAGAACCCACCTATGAACAATTGTTGTCCAGGCATCTCCACTGCAGTCTCATAACAGTTTCAGATGATGACAAATCAACCGTAGTTCAATTTGGTTTACAGTGTGTTTTCCTAGCTGAGGGACATGAATTGCTTTTACTTCTTTAATGAGAATGTAAACTTATGTTGCCATGACTTCTGTTGCCTGTAGAGAATTTTAGCAACTATTACTGTTTGCAAGGGGTAAAACTAAAGCAGTGCATCAAATCAGTTTTCTCTTGTATATGACTACTTAGGAAAATGATAGGTTTTAATCGCTAGCAAGCATCATTCTGAATCCTGCTATAAGTGACCTACAGTAAAACTGGGCCAGGTTGGCTTCCTTACTTATCTGTTACAATTTTCCTTTTTTAATTATACAAAAGTTATTACGAGCTCACTAAAACTTCAGAGAAATAAGACATGAAAAAAAGATGATAGTTTACATGAACCACAAAACAGCAATGTAGCATGCAATGCTTCATAATAAAACAATACTAATATAGCTGTACAGAACTGGATATCTATGCACTTGAAATACATCCTTATAACACACTAGTGGAATGTGTAGCTTTTATAAACTGCTAACTTAAAGCTTCAATTTGTAGGACACATCCTGGTTTTGTTTATCAGAGTTCATGAAACTTTTCGTTGAAGTCTACTGAATCGCACCAGCATTAATGGAAGTGCTAGTCTGGTAGAAGAGATTTTGTATTTTTTGTGAAACATAGAAGTATACCAAAACTGGGGGGGGGGTTTTGGTTGGGTTTTTTTAGTTTTTGTTTGTTTGTTTGTTTTGTTGTGTTTTTTTTCTCCTAAGCACATAAACCATAAGTATAAAAATTTAAAAAAAGTTTAATTGTAACAGTAAACTTGGTAAGCCAACAATTAGCCATAGCAGTGATAACATTAAATTACTGTACTGAGAAGTGAATGTTTGTTTAAGAATATGAGTTGTAATAAAAGCCAAGAAACATCCTAAAATATATATATATATAAAAAAATATCTATAACTTAATCAGTCACCATGTCAAGTATCACACTAAAGAATGCACAGGTTTTATATTTCTGTCACTCTCTGTTCCTGTGTCACTTCTTTTCAATCAAGTGTATCCAAACAGATGCCCAAACAAGGATATATGCTGGACAAAAGTATTAAACATTTATTCACTAGCTGATACACAGATGAGGTAGGCAGGACTAACAAGCTATAAAGTTAAACCTTAATCTTATCACCCCCAGTCCTTCTTGGTCAGTCAGTCAATGAAGGGGTTTAAATAGCTTGATCCATTTTGTGGGTAAGATGGTCTTTTCTGACTCCCTTTGGATTTTAACACTTTTCATTGCAGTATTTCTTATTCTGAAACCTTGAGCTACTATTATTAACATTTAAATATTTGCTATTTGCTATCTAAACTATCTCATCTTTAACTGCATTTTTACTTCAATTATTTTGCAAGGCAATAATAGCTTGTATACTTTCTTTCTGATTTTTCTCATCTCTCTTTTCTCAGAAGTCCAAGCCAAAGTTACAGAGATGTATTATGTCCAAATCACATGTTGGACCACAGCCGATGAAACCCTGGGAGGATTACAGGCTCAACATACTTGCTTCAGGTGGTGAAAATCCGTTGGCAACAAACACAGCTCCACCTGTGGCAGTTCCAATAGTTTGATTACAATGACTCTTGGAAAAGAAATCCTCATCTTCCTTGAGTACTTATTATTTCTCTAGAAATACTACCTGCTGGGCAAGCCCATTTCTTTGTGGCATTTATTTCATGCAGTGAAGTAATAATGATGCAAGGATCCAGTTTATGTTACAATGGCTCCACAGAACAAAGAATACAGGACATTCAGTGTGACTCTTACCATGACTCATCATAAAGGAAAGAGAATGAACAGATCTATAATGAATAGATATGATTAAGTAGGGCATGAACAAATGTGAGAAATAATGAAGTTCACTACACGAAAATGAGGTATCTCAATACTCTTCAGTAGTCTAAGGAAAACCCCCATTTCTTATGAAGATAATTATCTGTTTAAAATTATTATTTTTATTTTTTCCTTCTTTTCCATTAGTTTCTTAGCAAATAAATCTTATTAATTTAAAATCCTATTGTGCCCTAAGAAAAAATATGCAGCGGAATCTGTTGTAATTATTACCATCCACAGGAAATCTTTGAATATCTCACTTTATTTTGTTTGTAGAATATGATGAAGTCTGTATTTCATTAAAAAAAAAAATTTTCTTCCAGCAGAACTTGGCCTTTTAAAATGAAATCCTGTTTTCTGATACTTCTTAAGCACTGGAACAGGCTTCCCAGGAAAGTGGTAGAGTCACCATCCCTGGAGCTGTTTAAAAGACATGTAGATGTGATGATTACCATATGATTTAGTGGTGACCTGGCAGTGATGGGTTAACAGTTGGACCTGATAATGTTAAAGGTCTCCTCCAACCAGAACAATTCCATGATTTTGTGATTCTCTATCCCTTTAGTGACCCCCATAGCCATAAAATACTGTGCTGAGAAGGCTGTAAACTGCCTTTTGTAGTCAGTAAAGCAAAAGACAGGGAAGAGGACATCCTGTACTCATAGCACTGTAACAGATCTTGTGATCACAGAAGCATACCTAATTTTTCTCTCTGTCTGTGCATCTTTTCCCTCTTCTTTGTTTAGACATGAGAATCCTCACAGTGGAGACCATTTTTCGTTACATAGCTGAGCTCCCACTCAGCACCAAAGAAAAGTTTATATGCCTGTTAAGAACTACAAGTTTCTGATTCTCTTGCTTATCCCACTCTAGGGGAGTAAGCAAGTGGCTGTCTGGGGCTTAGTTGCTGGCTGGGGTTAAAACATGATATCTAAATGGGGCCTTTGAAATAAGTATTACACATGCATGCACAATAACTGAAAGTATTAATAAATTAATGAATTAATTATTTATGGCTACAACAATAATATGGGAATGAAAGATTCATTGAAGAGGTCTTGTTCTGGGGTGATGAATCAAAAGAAGAAAATTCTCAAGTTTTCAGGTAGGATCAGTATGGAGCCAGGAATCATCTTTAATCAAATAATCAGCTGTTACAGACATAACATTGAACATACTGTGTGATGGACAGATGCCATATGGGCAAAGAATAGTTCTTAGCTCATAATCATATCTTTATAATCACAAACAGAAAAAAAAAACCCCAAACCAAAACCACCAAACAACCAACCAACACCAAACCAAAACAACAAAAAAAAACCACCCAAGAGAGATAGAAAGGAAAACTCATTTTCTCAGACAAATTATGCTGTTTCTTTTGTCATACTTTTTCACATATTTTTCTTTAGATATTTATATGCTAAAGTCATCCTCTAATATTTAAAATTGCATGCAATAATCCATGGCAGTATTATAAGCCAGTAACAGACATTCAGAATGTGAAAAACAGATTATTTCCTAATTATATTATTCTATTAAAAGTTAGTTTTTAGTGTCCTTTAATCTCATTAATTCCATACTTCAATGTATGTTCAACAAATACTTGACAAATAAAACAGAAAATTAATGCTCCATTACATAGAGCACTACATATAAAGCAACCAGTATTTTCACTCATTGCAATTTGCATCTGTGGCAGAAATTTGGATTATGGAACATGTTAATTTAGATTTGAAACACAACTCTGATAATTTGAGAAGCAAGAAGCAAGCAGTAATATCAGACAAAGGGAGTCCTATTTCAGTCTTTTAGTATGTCCCTTTGCCTGTTGATTGTGAGAATATTTTATTTTTTTTTGCTGGTGGTGACTACGGATTTTTTGCATTCATTCATGCAAATAAAGCCACAGAATAAAAGTAATGTTTTAAATAATAATTTTAACATTTTCAATAGTACAAAAAAAGGTTTGTCATAGAACATATTTTATTCACACCCATTGCACTGATTGCTCTTATTCCCCTTATACATACTTCAATATGATGCTAAAATTGCTGTTTAAACCTTTTTATGTTAAACAGACTGTTCTCAAGTCTTCCACAGTGCTTTCATTTCTCAGTAACTACTCATTTAGATGTTTCTCTTTTGAATTCTTTATATGTGGATTTCCTCCTTGATATGGTGAGAATGTGGTCTCCTAAGTCTTCACAGACTATAACTCTTAATACTCAGTATTGCTTATTCCTCTATGTTATTTTATATTTATTTATTTATTCCTCTATGTTATTTTATATTTATTGACTTAATATTCTTAGTTACTTCTGTAGATGATATAAAATTCTCCAGAAGAGTTTATTGACTATAGGTTGAAGACAGTGCAGAAGATTTTAGAAAGCAATCTCCTTCACACCACTTAGCTTCTGCATAGTCTGCTTTTTATCAGTATTGCATATTACAGTCATAGACTGTCATAGAGGTCTCTTGCAAATACTATCTTGTAAATTCAGAGACAATATGATTTACCTCTATTTTAATTTCTCCTATTAATACATAAAAAATTGGGAAGAAAAAGCTTCCTGGCCACTGGCTGCACTGAGAACTCACATTCACCCAGTTTTCTTCCATGCACAGTTCATGTCTTAGTAATTGCAAGTGTTGCCCTATTTCTTTGCCCCTAGATATCTGATTTGTATATGGCTATAATAAAGAGATTCATTTGCTTTCATTTACTGGTTTTTTTCAGATGGTAATTTAGGCTTTAAAAACTACTTAGCTACAGGATGGTAAGTTTAAAAGTGGGGAAAAAATAGATCTCTAACAAATATGTAATTTTGTCTGAATTTAATTTAATCAGAATATAAACTACACCATGATTTTTGAAGACTGTGAGTTGGAAGAGATATAAAATAGAGAGTTAAATCCCTACTGGAGACCTTATGAAGGCCTGAAGGCCTCAGTTATGTAAAAGAAATTTCTGTTTCACAACTGTGAGTTTATACACAATAAATGAGAGTAGTGCACTGCAGAGAAGAAAATAAAGAAGACAAATCAACAAACAGCATTATACCACCAAATAAAGCATAAAATCAAACAGTAGTAGTGAGAAATAATACCAATAACATTTTCTCAGTCAATTAGTGAAGGTAGCAGACCTCAGGTAGCATGCAAAGTAACCTATATTGTTTGTTTACTCAATTTAATGTAATCTGCCAACAAATGAAGATATCATATATTAATAATGTGGTTGGGAGTTTTTCACATTAATACTGCCTTTCCATAAGTAAGTGTTGGTTTAAGAAAATGAACCAAAAATATTATGCAGAAAATACACCAAAGTATGCTTAGTTCAAATGAATGAGTGGTCAAACGCAAAGGAAATACCTATTTTTATTTATTTTTTATTT
>JANHGN010020535.1:0-31019 GCA_024605025.1 Megaceryle maxima | reverse complement strand
TTTTTAAAATTTGTTTGGTTTTGGTGTTTTTGTTGGTTTTTGTTTTGTGGGGGGTTTGTTTGTTTTTGTTTTTGTTTTTGTTTTGTTTTGTTTTCCCTTATCTTTACCTAGAGATGGTAAAAACGCCACAAAACAATGGTATGGTGCCTTAGTATCTTGTAATTAGCATTAGGTGTTAGTATCTTGGAAAAAACACACTTCTATCTCTCAGACAATGTGTCTATGCTGGGATCTGTTTATATTCATTACAAATAAACTGTTCCACCTCCTCATGCCTCTTTTGCTTCAGCATAGCAGTGTCTGGGGAATAGAGGAGTTAATCTTACTGCTTAATCTACAAAGCTTGTATTAATAGATTTAGGAGTTAGTGTTGAGACTACAGTGTAATTGCAGAGGGGTTATTTATTCAGTTTGATGAACAATACCGGTAGAATCCAAGCCTTTACAACTTTGACAGATTTGTCATTAAGAATTTTTTACAAGATCCATTAGCATTTCCAGATTTTATTAAGGCAGAGAAATGAAGAGAAGAAAGAAGTAATTGTTGGTGCTAAATGTGAGATTTAAAGAATCTATGAGCTGTTACATAAGAGTGCATCTGAAACCTATCTGTGTCAATATTTTATCACTGACATTGACCTACCCTCACTGGTTTAAAAGAAGTTGCAGATTCCCCCACTGTACAGTGTCTTTAACACTAGGCTATAACACTGACAGTCTGCATCCTAAGGTTTCACACACCATCTACATTATATATCCCTTAAAAAAAAATAAGAATTAAAAATTCAAATACTATTAAACATTTTATGCCAGTCAAAGCTTTATAACAATGACTAATTGTAAACTATGGGAAGGCATCACTTTGCATCAGTTTTAATTCAGAAATCCTTCAACCTCCCTGCTTTCTGAGATGGGAGAATATGATTTACCTTTTGGACATCATTTTGTGATTTTTCCTATTTGGTACTAATCAATTCTAAAGATCATGTAGATGTCAAGATAGTTTTCTTGTCCTGCCTTTAAGTGATTTAGCTAAACAATTTTATTTATTTATTTGTTTATTTGTTTATTTATTTATTCTTAGATACAAAAAGGTACATTTTGTCGCAGAGTTCATAATTCACAAAACCAAAACTGGAAACTTTGCTTTTGCAGGCTACTATACAAGAAATAACAATATTAATTTCTGGAAAGGGTTATAAATATGCAATTACTTCCATATTTCAAAAGTCAATGTTTCAACATTTGTAGGCACTATTTTTCCAATCTGTACAGTGAAACAGACTATGGCTCCATAAAGGAGTTGATAACACTGTCAATGAGTGAAAAAAATGTTAGTTGAAGTCAGCTTTTCACTTATAAGCTAAACAACTTATCTCCTCATATGTACTGATTAATTAAGATTCTGTTACAAAGGACATGATTACTCTGACAATGTTGTGTCCCGTGGCAGCTTCATCTCAAGATCAGTCTGTAAAATGTTCAGTGTAGTTTTTAAATACATTTCTGCTTGTAGATATATATTTCTTAATTCTTTATTTAGTGAATATTACTTTGTATTAGCCAAGTAATTTGTTTATCAGACTTCATAAGGTGGTAGGTTATCTCAACCGTGGTTATCAGCAGTTGAGACTAGGAAAAAAGCCTAAGTAGTTTCTAATTGTTTAAAAATGATCTTATTATAACCTTGTCAATGAAATTTGCATTGCTCTGAGTCATTGTACTTTTATTTATTAATATCTGGACTTGGAGGACAGGGAAGTGATTTGAGACAGCCAGAATGTCTTTACTAAGGGTCCTGCCTGACCAACCCAGTGGCTTTCTACAATGGAGTGACTACATCAGTTGACATGGGAAGAGCAATGGATGCCACTATCTAGAGTTCAGCAAGGCCCCCCACAGTATCATTCTCTCAAAGCTGAAAGCATATGGATTTGAAGAGTAAACTGTTCAATGGATAAGGAATTGGCTGGATGGTCACATCCAGAGGGTTGTGGTCAATGATTTGATGTCCAGATGGAGATTGGTGACAAGTGGTGTCCCTCAGGGGTCCTTACTGGAACTAGTGTTGTTTAATATGTTAATTGATTATAAAGACAGTGGGATTGTGTGCACTCTCAGAAAGTTTGCAAATGACACCAAACTGAATGGTGCAGTCGATATAGTAGAGGGATGGGATATCATCCAGAAGGACGTGGACAAGCTGGAGAATTGAGCCCAGGGGAACCTCATGAAGTTCAATAAGACCAAGTGCAAGGTCCTCCATCTGGGTCAGGATAATCCTCGTTTTCAATAGAAGTTGGGGGATGATGTGATAGAGAGCAACCCTGCAGAAAAAAAATTGGGGTACTGGTGGATGAAAAGCTGGACATGAGCCAACAGTACACACTTGCAGCCCAGAAGGCCAATTGCATCCTGGTCTGCACCAGAAGCAGAGTGGCCAGGAGACTAAAAGAGGTGATTCTGCCACTCTGTTCTGGTGACACCTCAACTGGAGTAATATGTCCAGCTCTGGAGACTTCAACACAAGAAAGACATGGACCTGATGGAGTGAGTCCAGAGGAGTGTCACAAAGATGATAAGAGGGCTTCAGCACCTGTCCTATGAAGACAGGCTGAGAGAGTTGGGGTTGTTCAGACTGGAGAAGAGAAGGCTCCAGGGAGACCATATAGCAGCCTTCCAGTACCTGAAGGGGTCCTACAAGAAAGCTGGAGGACTGTTTACAAGGGCATGGAGCAATAGGATGAGGGGCAATAGTTTTAAAGTAAAGCAAGGTAGATTTAAATTGGAAGTTAGGAAAATGTTCTTTACTATGAGGGTAGTGGAGCACTGGAACAGGTTGTGGAGGGAGGTGGTAGAGGCCCCATCCCTGGAGAAATTCAAGGTTGGGCTTGATGGGATCTGATCAACCTGATCTAGTTGAGGATGTCTCTGTTTACTGCAGAGGGGCTGTACTAACTGGCCTTTAGAAGTCCCTTCCAACCCAAACCATTCTGTGATTCTTTGATTCTAACTACCTTAGAAACAACCAAAATGTGGAGCTGTCATTGCTATTGCCCTTATTGAGGAACTTGACACTTGTATTTGACAAGGGGCTTCTGCCAACTTTTAGCAGTTACTGCAAGGTCAGAAAGACCACATTAATTTGTCTGTTTATCCCCTGAGCAGAAGATGGACCTGAAATCTAAAATA
Organism: Megaceryle maxima; assembly: GCA_024605025.1. NCBI lineage: Eukaryota > Metazoa > Chordata > Aves > Coraciiformes > Cerylidae > Megaceryle > Megaceryle maxima. The sequence goes on along the minus strand of JANHGN010020535.1, from coordinate 27,827 downwards.
ACTTCCTTAAAAAATGGTGTAAACATAAATATTTTAAGTGTGACATTTCTTTTTTCAAATTGTAACTGTTCTTCTCTATTTGCAGTGGAGTTAATTTTGACTTTATTATGACCATGGGTGCATGACTGTTTCAAAATATTGGGAAAGGGCATTGAGCCAAAATCATTATCTTCACTTCAAGTGTTTAATACCAAATGTAAATATTGGAGGGGCTTGAGTGCCCAAGCCATCCCTCCAGGCTTTATGCATCTGATTATAAACGTCCCTGCTGCACTGTCAGCTAGTTCCCCTCATGACTTCAGTCCAGTGTTGTCAAGGAACTAATAACTGAGAGTCTGCGTTGCTTATCAGTATGGGGACAGTGCTTAAAGAACACATGGGGTGATTTCCTCTCAAATACTCTTATAAATTAAAAGTCTTAATAAGCAATTAGAAAAATTAGAAATAGAAATCAAAATTGGGATGCTTTAGATGCTAATTCCTCCTCAATATTTCATGCAGCATTAAAACCTTTAGTGTCCAGTGAGATATAGTTCATAAAAAGAGAAAGTAAGCTTATGACTACCTTCTACATATACCTTCAGTGGTCAAAGTTTTTATTCTCTAGTATAGAAGAATTAAAGAATCTAATGCTTCTTTTTCACATCTTCATGGAATAGTAGTACCTGAGGGAGATGGAATTTATTGCAACAGTCCATTGCCAGGAATACATTAAGTACACCACAGAACAAAGGGCATAAGAGAATGCTCTGCTTTCACAGAGAAATGTGGAATACAAAAAAATAAGCAACTACCCAAATAACAAACCAAAAAAATAAATTTTTTTTTTTTTTTTTTTTTTTTTTTTTTTTTAATGAAAATCTTGGTGGTCATTGCTTATTCTTGCTTTTCTAAGCAGTGAAATATATTTCTCACTCTACTTCCAGAGTTCCATAAAATAGATAATATACTTTAAATGAGCTATAGTGTTTGTTCTGTAGAAGCCTAACTTACTACTATGTGCTATTCTCAGCCTATGATCTTGTAAAGACTGTAAAGAAGTATATATTCTTTAATGTGGGACAAAATTTTAAAATTGAGCTTTTAATCTCCAGGGACTAGGGATTTATGATTTTTAGAGATGATGTTAAAAGGTAAAGCTACACCAGACTAGTGTAGTCCATTAATTAACTTAATACTGCATAATGTGTATCATAATGCAGCTTCTTATCAAAGCTCATATTGCACCCAAAGCTGGATTACTCTTGTATTAATATTGTCTTTCAGCATTTTTTGTTTAAATAGGTATTGAAGTAAATTTTGAATTGGATTTGTGGTTTGGTTTGTTTTGTTTTTTTCTTTACAGTTTAGTGAATATATATTTAAATAAAATTAATTATATATTCCCAAATCATCATCTCCATCTTAAGATTGTTTTAAGTTTGATATCTGCAACAGAATTAATCATATGAGACTGATAATAGGTGCCATAGTGCTATTTTCTCACAGTTTTGGCAAACATGATATGTCATCTTCAAACACTTGTGCTCTTCTGGACTAGCAACTAGAGCACAGGAGTCATGGTGTCTAAATCACATTAAACTGGTGTGTATATGTGTTGTAGATTCAATTAGTCTGGTGAGAGAACTTCTGGAAGACAATTTATGTGAAGGAAACTAGCATTATGAGGAGTTCCTGAGGGAAATGGCGTTTAATCTAACAAAAAGGAAGCTCAGGGGAGATGTTATTGCTCTCTACAACTAGCTGAAAGGAGGTTGTAGTGAGGTGGGTGCCAGTCTCTTAAGTAGAAAGTGATAGGACAAAACCAAAACGCTCTTAAATTACACCAGAAGCGGTTTGTATTGTATATTAATAAAAAATTATTTACTGAAAGGGTTGTAAAGTATGGGAACAGTGGTACAGTCACCATTCCTGGAGGTATTTAAAAGTTGTGAAGAAATGATTAGTGACATGGTTTAATTGTAGACTTGGTAGTGTTAGGTTAATGGTTGGACTTTATGATCTTAAGCGTTTTTTCCAACCTAAAGGATTCCATGATTCTATGATTGCATGAAATTAACACATGTCACAGGGACCCCATTAAAGTTATATCTCTCACTGTTTGAACAAGATATCTAAGATGTCTAGGTCAGCTTAGAGTCATGATATCCAGATATTTAAGGTAAGTAGATGATCCTGATAGTCAATATTACCTCATTCTAGTTCATTTATAAATGCATAAACACATTTTTATGTTTTTATTTTCCCAATGTTTCATTTAACCAGTCAAGAAATAGAAACAATATCATGAAACAGTAACGAGACCAAGAAAAATGGCTCAGTATCATTGTCAGACTTGATGATACATGGAATCAAGATATTATACTAAACCAAGAGAATAAGAATTATTTATAGAAATAATTCAAGACAATAAATGACAAGAAATCCTGATTTATTTTTTGTAAGCAATTAAGAAACAAGGAAAATAATGCCAGAAAAGTTTGTTAAATAAAAATTTCCATGCCTCTGATCTGTATAGAGTCAGTGTTTTGAACTGCAGCTGTCTGAATGCATCACATAAGGATGAAACAATAAAACTTAACATTTATTTATTTACTTACTTATGCAAGTCATTTATCTACACAATGTTAACTTCACTGCTGTGGTAAGCAAGTGTAGTTATACCCACATTAAAGGAATTCTGCATGTTTAGCCCCAAAATAATTTTTTCGTACTAGATAAGTAATCTAGGTAATATCACTTTCAGGTAAATATTATTCTTTTCAGGCAAATATTATTCCTTTCATATATCACTGGAAGAAATGATACAGAGGATTAAAGGTTTTGTCCAATACCACAAAGGGTATCTGGTCTCAAAGCTTGCATTAAAACACTGTTTCTTTGCTCTCAGGCCTGAACTCAAATCACAACTCTGTCTAAAGGAAAAGGTTCTGCATTGCCTTGTAAACGTCTCTTTTTATGACATTTTGGGACTGCTGACAGGAAGTTTTCAGGTTATGCTTGACATTTTGATAAGTAACATCACATGAATGATCTTAACATAGCCTAACTCATACTGTGTTGCTTTGCCTTGCTTTTAAACTGCTCTCAAAGAGACAATACGCATAACCTTTCTTTAGTCTTTTTCATACTTTGTGATATAACAAACAGTTCATTTACATTTTATGTAGTTAAAATCAATGAAGTACTAGCATGACTTTTTCTTTATCCAAATTTATTCTAGATTTAGTTTTCAAACCTAGAATGAAGAGAAAGGGAACAGAAAGCTTAAATGTAGACTGACCATCTTCTTGCTAGTTTTAATGTCAATGTAAAATAGGGTTGGGGTTTTTTTTTATTATTATTGAGGATGAGCACAGTTAGATTGAAAGAAAATATGGCAAGTTGAAGGAAAAAAAGTGAAAGACAATCAAGGAGGGTGTGATGGTTACTGTGACTATCCAAGTGGCTCAGTATTAGTATATAATTTATCAATGCAATTAGGCATATGAATAACTTGAACCTTCTATCATTAGATCAAAGATAGGCTGCTCTTTTCAGACAATCATGTTACTTCTTTATCATTTGTCTGTGATAAAAGGTTTAGCTGTGTCAGGAAAACCCTTTAATGCATTGGTAACAGAAGTGTACACTGTGACTAGCACTGGAGGAAAACCAAAAACACACACACACACAAAAAAGAAAACAAAAATTAAAAAACCAACCTTGCTCTAAACTTGAGTCACCAGCTGATGTGTAGCCAGAGAGCAGATTTAGTTCTGCAGTGCGCTATTTGATCTCTTCATGATGTGTATTTATTAATTTAAGGTTATGAAATGATTTATGAAATAGAAGAATATCCCTTATCCTGTGCACAATAGGTTGTTTAGCATATGCTGGTCACAGAATGGTTCACTTTCTCATAAATGAATCTGGAATACTTCCCAGAATAGAAATGACCCTCAAACATGTAACTTTGGCTAACAGTGCTGAACTTCAAGAAAAGAGTGGGAGACTGCCTCTTTGTGGAATGCATATTTGGGATTCTCTAACCTGCCAGGAGGATTTTTTTGATTGCTTCTTGTTGTTCAGTTCTGAGGAAGGAAAAAAAATAAATCTTACATTCTGAACTTTCATGACTGCAGTAGATACTGGATCAGCTTTATGTCTATGTGCATAATTGTGTTTGAGGGTAGGAAGGCTCTGCAGAGGGATTTGGACTGGCTGGAGCAATGGGCTGAGCTCAATGGGATGAGGTTTAATAAGGCCAAGTGTCGGGTCATGCACTTCAGTCACAACAATCCCAGGCAGTGCTACAGGCTTGGGGAGGAGTGCCTGGAAAGCTACCTGGCAAAAAGGGACCTGGGGGTGCTGGTGGACAGCCAGCTGAACATGAGCTAGCAGTGTGCCCAGGTGGCCAAGAAGGCGAACAGCATCCTGGCCTGTATCAGAAATGGTGTTACCAGAAGGAGTAGGGAGATGATTGTGCCCCTGTACTCTGCACTTGTGAGACCGCACCTTGAGTACTGTGTCCAGTTTGGGACACCACAGCACAAGAAGGACATTGAGGTGCTGGAGTGGGTCCAGAGAAGGGCAATGAAGCTGGTGAGGGGGCTGGAAAGCATACCTTATGAGGAGAGGCTGAGGGAACTGGGGTTGTTTAGTCTAGAGAAGGGGAGACTGAGAGGAGACCTTACTGCTCTCCATAACTACTGAAAAGGCCGTTGTAGAGAGGCTGGTGTTGGTCTCTTCTGCCAAATTACTAATGATAAAATGAGAGGAAATGGCCTCAAGTTGCATCAGGGAGGCTTAGATTAGATATTAGGAAGAAATTATTCACTGAGGGAGTGGTTAGGCACTGGAACAGGCTGCCCAGGGAGGTAGTGGAGTCATCATCCCTGGAGGTGTTTAAAAATCGTGTAGACACAGCACTTGAGGTTATGGTCTAATGGACAGATAGATGTTAGGGTGAATGTTGGACTTGATGATCCTAGAGGTCCTTTCCAACCCTAGTGATTCTATTCTATGATACCAGAGTCCTACAACTTTTCATCCCTCTTCTCCCAGCTGCTCCTCTGTTCTTTAATTAATCCAAACTTGGTTAATCAGAGCAATTTTTTTTTTGCAGGCCTAATCACTAGAACATGGTTTTCTAGTCCAATGTGAGATGTTTCCTTTAGTCCATTTTCATGTGTGGAGGATGAATTTACTAGAAACATCTTTTCCTTTTCTAGCAAGTTGTTTAATGGCAATATATTCCATACCCACTTTTTAGCATTAGTTATGAGACAAAGGTCTTTCCAAGTGTGTACACAAGCAGAACCTGTGTATGTAGTGAACTTCATAGTTGCAGCTGAGGATTTTCATTAATTTCACAGGAACTTTCAGGAACCTATGAAAAATCCAAAGGACCAGAGTTTGGGTACCTAAATCCTTCTTAAGTCTCTCTTCAGAGAAATATTGTCCTGGTTTGGGACAATGACTTTTTTTCATTATCTGTGAGGAACTTTTAAAGAAAATAATGAGGCAACAAAGATCATACTGTTGTTGCCTCTGCCATCTTGACTCTATGAGGTAAAAGACACAAGTCAAAAGACATTATCAGGACTATATTTTTGTTATCAATTCAATAACAAAAGAAAAAGAAAAAATAAATCTTAAGTCTATATGAATGATAACAGCTTTCTATTCTGAAATAGAGGAAGTGTTTGCTACCTATATCTATGTAGCCTACTATAGATAATTGTCAATTATCACAGAATTATGGAATTGTAAACCTTTCTCAGCTGGAACTGCTATTTTTTCATTCAATCCAGAAAAAAAGCAAAAATACCCAAACAACAAACAAACAAAACAACCACCACCACCAAAAATAAAAAAGTAAAATTAAATAAAACACAAAAAAACAAAACCACACACAAAACAACCCCCCCCCAAAAACAACAACAAAAAACCCAACCAAAAAAAACCCCCAAAACAAAAAAAACCAAAACAAACAAACAAAAAAAACCCCAAAAAACAAAACAAAACAAAACCCCAACCAACCAAACAGACAAAAAATACACCAAAAAAAAAGGATGATAGCTTACAATAATCTAATAGCCTGAAATCTGTGAAATAACTTTAGAATCAATGAAAAGATACTGGATGACCTAGCACACATGGAAAAAAAATCCTCAAATGTTTAGGTAGTAGTTTACATTGAATACTTCTTTTCTCTTTTTAGATACTTAAGAAAATGCTTTAAAAAATGTCTTGTGATGCTGAAAACTGTTTTGGAGAAATAAACCAAACTGAGCACTAGAACCATATTTCACAGTGTAAATACATATATACATAAATGACTAATACTTTACTGTTAAAATATAAAGGTTAACACTGTAAATGTCCATTACTAATCATTACTTATCAACTAATTATGTTAAGCTCAATCAAGTCAAAATCAGTCTGGTGACACAGTGATGGAGAGTTGTCTATATACTAGTCAAAGTTTAAAACACAAGTTTGGGAAAGTGTCTTCACCCAGATTCTATTTAGATACATGAAGATGGAAATTGGGTTAGTTTGCACCACTAAGTAAAGCAGGAGAACTGTGTTGGCTTCAGGCAAGTGCCTGAAACAGGAGGTTTGCCCTGAGGATATGCACTAATTTAAGCTCGCCTTCTGTGGTCAGTGGTTCACTCCCTTTCAAAAGAGTACACTCCAGAGTATGAAGTGCTTCCAAAGAAATAAACTTTTTTATATTAAGGTCATCCTTCACCCCTGAAGTTGTGAATCAGTAAGTACTAATAAAACAAGTGGGAATAAATAGTTACCAGACTGATAGATTATGAACGAGAGGAACTCTATGCAAAAGAATATTGTGGACAAATTATTTCTTGAAAGTCAGTCTCCACAATGACTCATTCGGTATAGTACCAGATTTATATGGAAAAGAGTTGGTAAATGTGAGGAGTACCTAAAACTATTATTTTAATCATTTTTCACAATCAGACAATTCCTAAGGATGTATAAAAGCACAAATACCTACTCATATCCTAGGTCATGGTCATGCACAGCATATGTCATGCACCTGCGTATGATTGATATTAAGTTCAGGTCCTAAATGTCTCAGGACTAATAAAATAGAATATTGTTGTAAAAACAGATATTTCAGTTGACTCTGTTCAAATTCAAATTCACTTAGTTTACAGTCTATATTTTCCTTAAGGCATATAGTATATTCCAATTTTCTTCTTCTGGATGCATTCTTATGTAACCTGCCCTAGATTCTACGGTTCTGCTCTGGCAGGGGCATTGGACTTGATCTCCAGACGTTCCTTCCAACCCTTAACATTCTATGATTCTATGATTCTAAGTCTAAAAAGTATTACACATGATAAAATACATCTAACAATAGAACTATCTTTAAGGCTTTTGTTGAAATAAATTTACCTGTTTAGATCACGTCTGTTTGATTGTAATTTTATTATTTTTGTCAAATTGTCTATATCATAAAACATCCATTACTTTTTAAATTAAATTACAATTTTTAATTTACAAAATAGCACTGTGGTGAGAATTTCTTTTTCTCTTAATCAATGAGTTTATTATAAAAAAGTAATAATGCAAAAGATTATGATAGGTAGCCCTGTTACAATTGCAGATCTGTATGTTCCCTGCAGTTAAAATTCTTTGTTAATTTCTTGATCCTTTCTTACCTAAAAGTAGATGTTTTGAGGAGCTGTAATAGATGTAGTTTTTAGTTATTCTTTGCTTTGAAACAAGGATGTGAGATTTGACCTTTGCTAGTTAAATAACAATTTAAAAGTTAAGTGAGCAAAGGCTACAGCCAAGACTTAGTCCTCATTGATCCATACTGACAGCAACACTGAAACAGGCAATCCAGTACCTTTTATACTTTAGTTCCACTACATTTAAACTGGGTTTCTTCTTATTTATTTATGAGGATACATTGTAATGTGTAACCATCTGGTATTTGAAATCCATCTTTGCCTGAAAATTTTCTGGTGTCTATGTCTCCGGATGATATACTGAATTATAGGAGATCTGAAGTATGGAGATTTAACAACTCTCTAATTAAAGCTGCAGCATTTGTGCAACAGATGAAGACTATTTCAGAATAAATTAATATCAATAAAAACCAAGAAACTAGTCTGGGTGTTTTGTGGTAAGCTGCCAAAGCAGTCATGAGGGGTAGAATAATTTGCTTAGCTGCAGCAGCAGTACAAAAAGTATATCTTGAGTACCAGTGTAAATTAGAAAAGCAAGTTAATGAGATGAAAATAGCAACATAAAAAGCAGGTACCTTAGGACCCTGCAACTTTTGATTAAACAGAGGGAAACTAAATGCTTTGTGTTGAATAACACAGACTGTGTTAAATCTTAATGAACAAATGTACAATGAAAAGGGGAATAAATCCAACAAATTGTTTGCATATGATTGGAATGGGAAGAAAAAGGAAAACTTTTTTTTTTTTTTTTAGTTTGAGAAAAAAGAGACATTGCAACAGATCATAATCCAAGAACTGTAATGAGATTTCTTGCATGTTCTTTATAGAAGAGATTTATCCTGGTTAAATATGGGTCACAAGGAGATAGACTCCTTCTTATCTGAAATTCAATTGCCATGGATTAAGAAAAGAAGGAAGATGAAGCTGGTTCTTCTAGGATCAGAAGTTAACAACAAGCCACTGAAGATTCTTCTCTCATGAAAAACAACAAACCAGATGTTATTAAAAAAAGTTGTCTTTGTTTCTTTTTTCATGAGTGAGTGAGCTTTTATTTATTTAACTTCATTCTCTCTTACATAATTGTAAGCATTAAAATCTGCACTGGAAAATAAGCTGTGTGATATTGTATAACACTGGCCTTGGTACAAGAAAATTTTTATGTATTGAGATGATAACCATTTTCCCTGTTACGTAGTCTATTGTTCAGCAAAAGGTAACTATCTTCTTCAACATAGATATTGGGGCTTGTTGCTGTTACATTTAATGTTGCAGCAACATAATTAAAAAGGGATGTGAACATCATTAGACTGTAATGCAGTGTAGCATCCTTTATTCAACACCATAGTTGAACTATATTTTAGTTTGTGACACATTGAGGAAGTACAGAGGAAAAAACATTAAGGAAATCATAGGAAAAAAGAGACAAAAATGCACTCATGAAAGCATGCAAAATCATCCAGGATGCTGTTAAAAATACAAGGAAAACCAAATTAAAAGGTTAGATCAAAGTACATTTTATGGAAAAAGATATACAGTGTGATTTTCACAGAGGAAGTTTTTCACTGAAATCAGATTCTTTGAGGGACTTCCAACATTTTAGGATCTGCTGTTCCTAAGGGACTGGTTCCATATTTCGATATAAAGTTACACTTCTAGACTTGTCATGGTAGATTTAAATAATTTCCTTGATAACTGTTTGAAAACCCACACTTGGTTTATGGCTCCTGTAGGAAGTATCTCAGGAACAATTTATTTGAAGATGTATTTTGTGAGTCCATCAGAGAGTATAGCTGAGAATCTGGACTTATGGCAAAGCAGATTTAAGGCTGCACAAGGGTTACCTGCTTCCATAGATAATGTGTATTACCCAGACGATGTGTAGGAGCTGCACACATGTAGTAAGTGGTTCAGAAGAGACTGCTGAATTAAACCTGGCAGTTGGATTCACTTTAGTTGTCAGTGATCCAGCTCCTGCAGATTCAATTAGAGGTCTGGGTTCAATTAACCAGAACTTTCATGTGAATCTCCCATGTTCTCAGAGCAGAAGCTTATTGTCTTCCTGAGCAATTCTTCACAGGCATGTAAAAGTCACTTCTGTCAGCAAAACTAAATGATTTGACAGGGCAAGGAAGACCTTATTTATTTCACAGGGGAAATCAGAAGTGTAGTGGAGAGAGTTCAGGGCCCACACACAGTGTGTATAGGCTAATCTGAGCTCAGTGTTGGCATACAGGATATCTGGCATCTGAGGTCAGATGCATATAGCACAGATCATCACTTACCTAATTGTTTTTAGGTCATACTGAGCCAAGTACCCATCTGGAGAGAGGGAGGCAAACAAAGTGCTTGTTTAATCATGCAGCTAAGTGTTACTAACACAGGCAAAAACAGTACTAAAAAATGGATAGCAGTAACCTTATTAGCCGCTGAAATTGCTCTGGATAGAGTAAACCATATTGATTATTAACATTCAAAAGAGCCAATGTCCTTTTCTTCCATAGGAGAGACCTCAGGGAAACGAGTATTAAATGATAATTATTGGTCTGACACGACCAGAAAATAGTATCTTGTCCCTCACAACTCAAACACTCTATAGCAACAGTGACTGAAATGTAAATCACTAGGACCTGTTCTCACTCTCTGCTTCCCTCCCGACCAATTTCTCTCAGAAACTGCACCACTGAGAGACCTTAGGTGGATGTATTAGTTAGAGTGCATTGTATTTGTCACAACAGTAATATTGTTTTGGGTATCTAACCTGGAACTGAATGTAATTGAAAATACAATTTTCAAGATATTACAGCTTTTAATTACAGTCAGAATTCATATCCCCCAAAGCATGTGGATATAGTAAAAATTTATTCTCTTTCAAAAATATAACAGAAACCCCACATTTTAGGCATTATTACTTTCTGTTGTTAAGGCTGAGCTAATTTTTCTGCTTAAAGAAATGATTTAGATATTTTGCTGTGTGTGAAGATGCCACTGTAATTTTTCTTTTTACAGATGGATATCAAAATATGACTTCTGACTTTGTCTTCAACTAGATCACAACTTCTGAAAAATCTTAGGTATGAAAACTGTGAATTATCAGTATTTTAAGGAATAGCTCTATCCTATCAATATAGGTATCCAACAAGCATAAATGCCAGCCAAAGCACATAACCAAGCGCTGTATTGCTAGAGACAATCATGTACTTCTTAGCATAAACTATGATTGAGTTTCCTAGTACATATATGCATCAGATTTGATAAAGATTATAGAATATTTGTCCTAGAAATTAGTTATTTTATATCACCATCCTTTCATAGGTACATTTAACGTGCAAGTTTATTTAACCTATTTCTTACACTTGGGGTATCACCATGAAGTCATACTACTGAAAAACTAAAAAATATATAGTTCTAACATATCCCTTTCAGAATTTTTTTAGACTATGTTAAGAAAGTACATAGTATGAACTACAGATTAAGACATCTGTCATAGTAGCAGCCAAATCAGGAGCATAAATGCAACAATATGACTTTGTTGATTGTTCTTTAAGAGAACTAAATTATTGCAAAATTAGTAATATGCATATATGATAAAAATAAGATCAGTGGTTTTGTCTTTAATAAAAATTACTATTTTCTGCAGGAATTTTGTTGGCTCATATATGGTCCAGTCATTATGAAACAGTTAAAAGACTAACTGAAAATCAAGCTGAAAACGGTACATCTGGAACAGCTACATTATATATTGCATAGTTTTAATAAATAAATCTTGACTGTTGTAAAAATGGAAAAGTAGCAGTTAAGTATTTTGTATAGAGGGAGAAATTAAAGAACATATTTAACCTAACATAATGGACACTCATTAGAGGAATTTTTTTATAGATCTGAAAAAGTTTTGAGAGAAACAATGATATTCCCTCAAGTTTAAATTAGGAGATCATAAAAAAGTTTATATCACAGTATTTGATATATTTGATATATGTATTTCCTTCTTCAACTGAAATTTTATAAACATGAATTAATTTATTTTCAAGTTTCTGATGTTATACAAATGAATATTCCTCCATGCAAAATAATTTTATAATTGCCATTATATTGTAATAAGTAAATAACGAAATGTTTATACCTGATAGATAAAATATGTACTTTCTGGTTTTAATGTAATCTTTAATTGAATTTTCTAATTTTCATTGGTATGAAAAAAAAAGCTATTTTAAAAAATAATTTACACTAATGAACTTTTGATTTACTGTACTTCATTGTAATTTTCTAAAAAGAGTCACCGTATCCAGTCAAGGATTTATTTAGCAAACACCATCCACATAAAACTATTAAATTGGTGGAACAGTACATAAAGCTTATTCACCTGTTTGTAAACAGCTGAGTTACAGCAGAAATTTAAAAATGCCAAGGGAGTGTCTAATCAAAGTCTTGCACTTCTGCATAAAGAAAAACATTCTTCTACAATATCCTCTGAACGGCTGAAACGAGGAAGAAAAGGAAAACAGTGAAACAAAAACATTCTTCATTGCTGTATATTATTTTTTCAATAAATTTTGGTTTATCCATTCAAAAAAACTGAGCAAAAAAGTGGTGAAATTTTTAGGTGTTTTTTTGTTATTGGTATGGTTGCACTCGGTGATCTAGGAGGTCCATTCCAACCATGAATGTTCTGTGATTCTGTGAAATAAATACTTTATAAGTAGCTGAAGATGCAAAATATTTTAATATTGACATTTCTACTACCTTGTTATTGCTCTGACTTTCTGAAAGGAGAGAATGAAAAATGGGAGGGAGTAGAAACAGGATAGACTACAAGTAAATAGACTATATCCATACTTAGACTAAAACCCAATAGTCCTGTGCCTGTGGTTACTAATATTCCTCTTCAGAATATGTATGAGAGGAAGGGAAAGATTATCTGAGCTGAAGTAAGATGGTAGAGACCCTGGAAGAGAAACAGTTGTCCACAGACAAGTACCACTTACTTAACTTTTGTCATAATATCTCCTAATATTACAAATAAATTCTAGTAGATATTTAGAAATCCTGGGCTTTGTACAGCATCTTTGAGTTATGAGAGAAGGCATAATGACATAATGTAATTCTTCTAATGTCAAGGGGAATTTTGCTGTTCACTTAACAGAAAACAAGGGTTTGATCCAAATTGCAAATATTCACTAAAACAGAACAAGGTTCAGTAGAATACATCCAGTGCTATCAGTATTTATAACGGGTTAATATTTTTGGCTGAGGGATTTATATAGTGTGGAATTTCCTGACCTGCCACATTCATTGTTGTGATGAGAATCATACTGCTTACCGTAAGTCACCTTGCATACTTCACCTGACAAAGCCTGGCAGGATGTTTCACAACAAGAAACCAGGCTAACAAGGCTGAGAAATTTAGAGTAATATGTTCTCTGAAGAGGAAAAAATGCTTTTAGCAGGATTTTAATTTTTTTTTAAGTGTGTGGTCTGTTTAATGCTAGATTTTGCTTTAGAGGAAAGGGTATCACCTGACTGACCCCTAAAGTGCATACTGTGCAGTTCATTACCCTAACACAGGCATCATGAAGTACCATATGTCCTCAGAGTAAAATACGTAAATAAATCTTCCAGTGTTCTCTGAGACACAGGAAGAAAATACTTGCATCATTTCTGCCTGGAAGGCTTCAGCATAGACTTCTGTCTAGAATGGGGAGCATGCTAAACCAGGGCAAAGAGGTGAAATTGAGGTCTGAAGTACTATGATAATGATATGTAACTACAAGAGGCAGGCCATGGGGCTGACTTCTAAGGAAAAAAAACCACAAATCAGGAAAAAGAAAAAAGATAACTGATAGGCGTTGAAATAAATTATCATAAAATAGATCCCTACAATACAAAAGGCAGAACTGTACGTTAAATATATATTTGAGGTGCATTTTCTGCTTAATTCACAGGTGTACTATTACATTTTTAAGATGGTATAACTATCAAGTTCAGTGTATTCATCAGCTCATAAATTCAGGAGTCGCTGGCCTCCTGAACTAGTTTTGTTTCTAACATTGAAATGTCTGATTCATCACTATTATTCTAACTTTAAATGTAGTGCACTTTCATTGAAGTAAAAGTGGAAGTTTGGTTTAAATCAAGTGTCACTATATTTTCAGTATGATGAAAGTGCTTGAAAGTCCTCTGTACAGACCTGAGCACTCTAAATTTCTGTCAGCTATACTTGGGACAGAAAATTAAAAAAAAAAAAAAAAAAGTAGAAAAAAGAGAAGAAAGCAGAAAAATGTATACAGAGGGACAGTAATGTGTCATGGAAGCCATTCTGCTGTAAAGTAGTTAATTTGAAAGTTCAAGACAATGGTTATTCTTTCTGTCTGCTAAATCTCTTTATTCTTGTCAGTCTACCTGTGCATGGTAGAAATTTCTTCCCACAGCCAACGCAGTGTGACACATTTTCCTTGCTGCTTAGCAAGTGCTTTTAATCTATATTGTAAGATGTTTGTGGTGGCACAAAAAGTCATGTACTTCTTTTACACTGAAATTCCTTTTATGTCAGAGATTAAGTCAACATTAAGATATAACATTTTAAAATGTAATTAGGAGTAAGAATTATGAGCATGAAAACTTTTAACATCTATTTCCTTTAAGCTATAAATTTAATATATTTTTAATTTTTCCCTTAATATGTTAAAAATGCAAGTAATGTCCCTATTGTCCTGAGTTACACTAATGTGTTATTCCCAAAAGAAACCCAGCTTCAATAAAAAGTATCCATGAAGGTAAGGTTGAAGGTCTTCTCTGACAAAAATAAATAAACAGAAGTTTTCTTATCCATCTGATACTACTGTAATATAAAATTTGTGATATTCATAGAAAACAATTATTTCTGAAGACACAAATTTAAAAAATAAACAAACCACAAAACATTGTAAATTCAGAAAAAACATAATCATCCATGACAGAACTGCTCTAGATTCAAATCACTGTGACTGTGGTTAGAATCTATCCTAATCTTATTTAATAGCTCACTTACCTAACTGTTGTCTACTCTCTTTTATGTAGCTTTTTTTTTTTTAATGTTGTAATATATCAGAATCCTACCTCTTATTTTAGAGAAACTAAAAATGTAAGTTAGATTTTAAAGTGGAGGTAGATGCCTAAAATATTAGAGAGGACTCACTAGTATTTTCAATAGCCCTCAATCTCCACTGAAACTATATCAGTACTGAAAATTAGTCTGGAAGCAAGACTATACTTGTGTGCCATGAGATTATAGAGTGACATTTATTTTCCCTCTCTCTAACCAATTAATTTTTAATTATTCCATGAAAATCAGATCAGTTGCAAAAAAGAAACATTTTAAAAGAACTGTAACCTGTTCTATTTGTCTTCTTCCTGCAACATAAGGCAAAAGAATAAAATTTGAAAAACCTTGTAGAGGTAAGCAAAAAAAGTACAGAGCAGGAAGGACAACAGATTAGAAGGAACCTAACCATTCAGACTGGAAAACAGAGATGGCTTTCTGTTAAAGGAAAAGGACACCAATAGTCTCATTCCTGAATTGGTTTTGAGTTTTACCCTAAACAGTCATTGGATAAAAAAAGAGACACAAAATATTGCGGAAGAGGCAAGACCCATTTTGAAACAGAATTTGTGCATTTTTTCTAAAAGTGGAAGATGTTTTGATCTGTGCATTTTGTATCATAGAAGCACCTATGTATAAACCTGAGATGTAGGCATGCAGCTTCATGAGAGGAACAGTTCATCAGGTATTTCCTATAGACAGTGTGCTTTGGCTATTATCCATTCTACATTTGCATCCCACTTCTCATGTTTGATATCTTCAGGTGAAAATTTGTGTGCTCAGCTAAATGTTGTGAATTTCACTATGAAAACAAAGACCACTTTTTTTTTTTTTTTTTTAATGATGATCTGTTCAGTGTCTTCAAAACAATCATCCTTGGAACAGACATAAAATCATGACTTCACAGTTAAACCTGACACTATATCATCATTAGGAATCTTATTTGACATTAACTTACCTAAATTTTAATCAGATCACTTAAATCACTTAGATTTTGATAACAATAATAGCGAAAAAATATATAAACTCTGACCAATACAGGTACAGGACTTCCAGAAAGAAGTGAAAGCATGTAAGTAATTAATTCAATGAATGTCATAAAAAATCTTCTGTGCAAACACTAAGCTGAAGATACTTTATGCCTGTGAAATATACTGTGCCTGAGCATTATGATTTCATGTCGTATGTACAGTGAATCTGCTGCTTTGAGGAAAAATAAGACTGACTGAACATGTCCTGCTTACTGAAGAGTTCCTCACTATGTCTTCCTGTGATTTTGTAGGATTTCTGGACATTCAGGAAACAGCACGATAGATCATTGGTGAGTGCAGCAGGGCAGTGGATATTAACACCTACTAAAAGATGTGGTATTGGCAAGTGAGTCAGAGTATTACTGAAAAATTCTCTAATATTAATCTATACACAGATTCTGAGGAGTAATAGTCTATCAAAAGTGACCTACTATTCATAGCTTTATGTATGTCTTTATTCACTGGTCAGAACAGTACTAAGGAAAGAAGCAAAAGGACACTCCTTTGAAATACAAAGCTGATCAATTCAGGGAGCTCTGGATTAAAAACATGTTTATAATAAAGTAGTTGTTAACCTAATGCCTACATAATGCCTGCATACATATTAAACTGCATACCTATCCTTGCTTTGATGGAGAATTCATTTTAACTGCTGCCCACCTAAGAAATAATTAAATTTCTGTTTATATACTCAAAGCAGTCAAAGTTTCAAAGGCATGCATGTGGAGATCACAGGAAGAAAATCACACAAAAATAAATAAATAGTAATATTAACAAACAAAACAGACAAAAAAGAAACAAGCATTCAACAAGCAGAATAAGCAAAACAGAATTTGAACAAAGAATGGAAAGGACAAGCCATGGAAAGATTAAAAGAGGAAAATAAGAAAAATTGTGATGAGCAAAAGAGAAGTAAAATGTGAAGTAAAATAATACAGTAATACCAGATGCCACCTCTGACATGTTTTCCTTTCAGACAAGAGAGAACAGTGGTCATGCAAGCTACCATGGGGAGAGAGAATCGTTACAAGAAGCTCACTGAGAGCTCTGATAACAAATAAATGTTGCAGTAGCATAAGTATGTGGGGTGTTAGAATGGCTGGCACTTTGAGAGACAGGCCCACTTATGAGATTCTTCACACCTAAATACAGACAAGAGTAAAATCTGGTTATATTTAAGGAATGCGAGATTATGCTTTAACATAATCAAATCTTTTCAATGTTCTCAGTGTATTCTATGGAAAAAAAAAAAAAAAAAAACCAAAACGGAGGCAGGAAGGAAGAGGGGAAAGGGGAAAGTTTCAGACAGTTAGGATACTTAGAAATTAGGTAAAAAATTAAAAACAGATAATCAAAAGTGTTTAATATTGATGAACAACTATAATTTTATGCTTTCAACATTATTAGTTTTGATTCTGTTTGATTATGCCTTTAACAGCTTCTGAAAGCTTTCATTTTAAGCAATCAAGAATATATAGATGAGGCCTCTGCACTGCAGTAAGTATTGTCTTGGAATGTGTCTATACTTTTGGAGGGTTTTTTGCATATATTTATGTGTGAGGGTGTGCATGTGATGTATGTATATATTTATCTACAACCCAGGTGTGACTTGCTGTGAAGTCCTGAGAAGTCACTGCACTGACATTACACCCTTTTTCAATGAGAGTTACAAACATTGTGGATTGTGAAAGCTGAAAAAATAAAAAAAAATTTAAAAAATCCAGGATTAGAAACAAAACTGTACTTTCACAACTTCACATCAAAGTAATTTAGAAAGTTGCTTTGCTATGAAAGTGCCATAACTTTCACATCTAAATGTCAGAATTTCAAGATATGGGTCTTTAATGTACCTAAACTTAAGTACACTGGCTCTGTGTGTACAGCTATTCATATAAATGGTGATGCAGCTATTTATATTGATACTTAGAATGAATATCATGTCACCTAACTTTAGTTGTGTATAATGTGGAAGTCTGTATCTGAGACACTCTCCCTAAAATCTCTTTATAGTTCCTCCAAGTGAATCAAAGAGGCATTTTTAGGAAGCAATTTGTTCTTTCTATTTTAAGCTGAGATTAATTGTTCCCTATAGTTGGTTCTTTCTCTCTATATAGGAGCATGAAGGCATATATTAAGAATGCTTAGGGAAATTAGTTTTGACATAGATATTCAGAAAGAGATGTCAGACAGAGGAAGCCTGCCTTCAGATTCTACATAGAGAAACATAAAAGAAAAGTCTGTGATAGTTAAGAAATATGCTTCCAGTTCTGTCTTTGCTGTTCAAATAGGAATGCCATATCTGAATGAAAGTTTTAGCTAACAAGGCACTACAAACATGTTAATGAAGAATGCTTCCTACCCGACATGTATGTATGTTTTTAAAGGTAAGCACAGATGTGTTACTCAGGTTACTAAAGAAGTATTAATTCTTTAAAATGTTCCTTAGTATAAAATGATTTTATCAAGTGGCTTTGATTCTTGGTTTCTCAGTTATGCTTTCCTCTTCTTGAGACACTTTAAAGTTGCAAAGTAGCTGGAGGTTATATAAATAAAGTCTTATTGGATGGGTTTTGGTGCAAGACGCTTACGCATACATATTTACATGTAAGATAGGTTTCTGAACTTCGACTTTGGACAATGGAAATGTTGGAAGTATAAAATTCCTGTATCTAAATTTAGGAATATTAAATCTTGAAGAGCATCTCATGTCTTAGGGGGTTTGACCTAGATGATCTTTAAGGTCCCTTTCAACCCAAACCATTCTATGATTCTATGACTATGATGTCAAGATTAAATAAAATTATAAGTTAATGCCAGACTTCACTTTACTAGATTCACTTTTATCTATTTCAGAAAGCCACCAGGGGCAGAGTTGCTGGATGTCTACTATTCATCTCGGAGCTTCAAAATATTTGGGGTTGTGTCAGTAAATTAAGTTAGTATGTGAAATTCTTTGCAACTGTTACTGTTTATAGACATTAGAATGTCATAGTACTTCTTAATCCTTTACATGATTATCAGTGTCATCAATTTAATAAACACTCTTTCTTGAAAATTTTCTACTTTTTTTTAATGTTACATTTTAAGAAGAAAACCCAACAAAGTAATAAATCATCATTTAGGCACACAACTACATGTTATATTTATGCAGCTGAGACTTCTATTTCTGAACAGAGGTGTCCACATTTTTTCTGGTTTTGCTTAAGCATTTTTCCCTAAGTTAACTAGATATAGCAGTGTCACTTTAGATAAGAAGCTATGCCTACAAACAGATGTATCTTCAAAAAGTAAAATAAAGTTAATCAACATAACATACATTTAAAAAGGAATGGTGCTCAGATTTTCAGTTTTGCTCATATAAGCACACAAATCCTTTAACTGTGTCAATTCAATAACAAATGCATGTCATACAAAGTTACGTTTTATTGTCAGCTCGGTACACTGAATTCAGAGCACGGCAAGACATCCCACTTGCAGATAGTGGAATGAAACAGTAGAATCATGGATTCATAAAATTGTAGGCGTTGGAAGGAACCTCTAGAGATCCAACCCCCCTGCCAGAGTAGGATCATCTAGGGCAGGCCACACAGGAACAGATCCAGCCGGGTCTTGAAAGTCTCCAAAGAAGGTGACTCCACAACTCTCTGGGCAGCCTGTACTAGTGCTCTGTCACTCTCACAGGAAAGAAGTTTTTCTTCAGGTTGAGGTGGAACTTCCTGTGTTTCACCTTGCTACCATTACCTCTCATCCTATCACATGGCACAACTGAAAGAGACTGGCCCCTTCTACTTGACACCCACCCTTCAGATATTTGTAAACATTAATAAGATCCCCTGTCAGTCTTCTCCTTTCCAGGCTAAACAGCCCCAGGGCTCTCAGCCTTTCCTCATAAGAGAGATGTTCCAGTCCCTTCATCATCTTTGTAGCTCTCCATTGGACTCTCTTTCGTATTTCCCTGTCCCTAGTGTACTGGGGAGACCAGAACTGGACACAATACTCCATATATAGTGCAGAGTAGAGGGGGAGGAGAACATCCCTCGACCTGCTGGTCAGAACACAGAACTAGTGAGAACTATGAACAGCTACCTGTTACAGAGTGAAAGAAATATAACTTCTAACAAAGTAAATACAAAACAAACCCTACAGCAGTTCATTAGTTAGTATTGCATAATGGTGTCTTGGGCATATTTTACCTCCCCGTTTTTTCAAGTGAAATTTAAAGCTTTTGAATCTCCTGCTGACAATATTATTTTCTGCTGTGGGGTGTCATGATTATTCTAGTTAAATTAATTATAAAAGAACAAAACCAAAACATGGATGCTCTTTCAAGGAGGAAATTTTTAATTTCTTTTTATCTATACTGTCTTCTTCAGGCAGCTCTGAGGTATTTGGAGCACTGCATGTCCAAGTTATGTAACTCATGGGTGTTATAGACCAGCTGTCCTCTACTTGCATAGGTTATAGGTTCTGTAAACCTAATGGCTTAGTGTGCTGCTAGGTATGTCTCAATATCTAGATGCAGTCATGTAGACCAGAGGTAAGTGGGAAGCAAAGCAATCCATGCTTAAAGCTATTTTCGAGGCTGTCCTACACTCAGAATTTATGGCAAACTTTTATTTGTTTTAATTTTCAGAAAAGGTTTTTATAGGCTTTGAGTTAGCATTCAATTTCAGAAGTTATGGAGGATTAGCAAATAAACTAGTTTGATTGCCTACGGAAAACACATTTTTGACCTTAGAACAAGTCATTCAGATTCTTTAGTGATTGAATAAATGGTGTCTTGTTACCCTGGGCTCTATCTAAAGAGTATTGTCCCCTGTCCCACTGCCCCTTCCCATAAAGGATAACAAGCATATTTACAGCAGTCAGCAACCTGATAAAACTACTCAGATGTGAGGATGAAGTGACTGAAGAAAGAATTACTTCAGTTGTGTGAAAATACTCTCACTTTCAAATAAGTTCCTCATTTCAGCATAAATTGTATGCTCTTTTTCTGAGATAGTGAGGTTTCTGTACTGTAGATAAGCTAGATTCCTTCAGGCTTGTCAAATGAACAAAACACAGAAAAAGTATAACCCTATTCATGAATCTTAATTTTAAAAGACCTTAGCTGACATTCCTTTAACAGCTGAACTTGTCTACCAAGGGATCTAACAAGAATAGTTACTGTTAACAGTGTTTCAGACACTTTTACAAATACCAAATAGATATTACCCAAAATAGTGTTCCACTTACCAGATAAATGGCTGTGCAGGTGCAGATACATCTGCTATCTGAATTTAAAGTGAAGCAAGGGAAAATATCACACTGTCTAGTATCACTGGGAGAGGACACTAATCTACTTGAACCTCACTGGCATATATTTTCACTACTCAGACTACTGATTAGTGTGTCAGAAGCCAGTCACATCAGTTTGTATTCTCTACTTATAGCTGGAAAATCCTTCTTTCACAATTTAGTCAGTTTATCTAAATCCATGAGTTGTCCTTTTTTTTTTTTTTTTTTTTTCTTTTTCAAATGTCCCTTATTTCAGATGATGCTTGAAACATTCAGATGGCTTCCACAAAGTGAGGCCAAACTAGTAGAAATCACTAAAAACTAGGTTAGAACTCAAAATGTGCTAACATAGAGGACTTTTAATTTCGTCAAGCAAAGAGCAAATCACACAAAACATTGCCACAGATGGGTGTCAAAACTCTCTTCCTCCACAATGGCTCTATCCTAGTTCTGAAATAGTTGGTTTCTAGGCAGCTCATCCCAGTGGCTACTCCAGACAGAAGGTTAATGATAAAAGAATAAGAAAAGAAAGAAGGCTGAGACTGGCTTCTGCCACCTCTTCCTTCCTTTTTGCTCTCAATGCAGTACTAAAGAAATGGCAAACAGCATGTTTCTTTAACACCCTTAGCAAAACTAAGATGTTTTACTACTTCTCACCTGACAATATAACACTAAATATAACCCTTGAAGAAGAATCTTGAGCATTAAAATGGTCACAGTCCCCCATCACATAGGTTAATGTCTTCAGTTTCCTCTTTCATCATTTACTTTGCTTTGATAAGATCTTCTCCATATCTACATTCACTACACCCTTTTTGATTTCAGTTCTGCACATAATACTTGTAATTTAAGGCACCCTCTTCAAAGGTTTTGCCGATGACCTTAGTAAGAACATCAGAAGGCTGTTTCTCAGTACACCTGTGGTTGCAAATCTATCAAAAATTGAATCAAATGAATCTTAGATTCTAATAAAAGAAAACTAGAATGACCCAACAACCTAGGAAACAATTCAGTGCCATCATGATATCCACAGAATACCAGTTTGTATTTTCTTTTAATGTGGGTTTGGTTTTTTGTTTTTTTCTTTGACACCTGAAATGCTCGGTGCCCTTGCACAAGTTTTATCTCCAGTTGTTCTTGCATAAAAGCCACATATATCTAGCCAAACATAATAGTGCTTCCTATAATGATGTAGTGCATCTATTTAATTTCTTCCTTCAGAAGAGATATGAAGAGTTGTTTTATCTCCAGGAAACTAACCTTCTTCAAAGACACAGCACATTGTTAAAGATCCATGCAGAATATGATTAAGAGAGTTATCATGCTCAGGATCAAACCCAATGCATTCCATTACCTCGCCTGTGAAAGCATCAGATGGACAAATCTGGAATAAATAATTTTTTACCTGTGTAGGAACATAACATGTTTATAAGAGATTGGTTTCACCGTTGCTAATATTTTCAAGTGAGATGTTGCAACTATTTCATAATAGTCCACCCGTCAAATCCATATCTCTCCAACTTGGCGAGGACGATGTTGTAGGGAACCATGTCAAAGGCCTTGTAGAAGTCCAGATTGACGTCCATTTCTCTTTTATTTTCTACTGATCTAGTCACTCCATTGTAGTGGCATGTGGGGGATGAGGTGGGCAAAGAAGGAGTTTGTCTGCTGCTTCAATCATGAACTAACCTCTATTCACTCCCCTCACCCAGGCTATTGCCTCTGGTCTGACAGGGGAAGCGTCCCCCTGATCCTGCATGCTTTCTGACAGGTGCACCCATTCCTGTTTCAATGAAGGCAGAGCCTGGCTCCACCAGGCTATCTCCTGTTCAGCCTCGCTGATGCTCCTCAGCCTTTCAACTACCCCTTGCAATTCTTCCACCTGTCACAGGAGATCATTCACCTGTTTGCAACACATGCAGCTGTTCTTATCACTGCCACTCGCTGCCGGTGAAAGACTTTGATATTCCCTGCAGTCTGTGACCTGGACAGCTGCGTGTTTCCCTGAACACTCCATCTGTGTTTCCATGTCCACCCTGACAAGTGTTGAGCACATGATCTTTTGCTGGGTGGAGACCACAGTTGATCTCTTTTCCCAGAGGATGATGATGACCTGTTGTCAGAGCATCTGTTTCCTTTGTGTGCACTCTCCCATGTGCCCTGCTGGCTGCATTCCAAAGAGAAAGAAAGCTGGCCACTGCCTTGCTGTTCATGGTCTGAGTGTTGTTTCTCGTTTCACCATGTTTAAATTTCCCATGGTTGCCCTGGCATGTCCCCAGCCACATCAGCCTCTCAGCCTCACACATGAGGTATCAGAGGTATCAGAGATGGGCAAATGGAAAAAAAAATCCAGCTGCACTTTCTTGTCACATCACACATTTGGTCTTCCATTTAATTTCCCTAATGAATTTTGCTCTTGGAAAGCTTAAGGGATCAGATGAAGGATGTGCAAATCTAGAGACCCTCATTCCTCACCCACCCCCTCATCATATTTAATATACCAAGGCCTCAAGCTGCCATCACAATTCATCTGTCAGCATGCCACCTGGGCTTTTTAAACTTCAAAATCTATACTGGATCTCTGCCATAATTCAGCAGGACTACTTAAGCCTTCTGATTATTATGGGGAAGGTAAAGCTCATACACAAGAGTTTAAAAAAATAATAATAATAATAAAAAAAAAAAGAGAAACAAACAAACAAAAAAAACCCAATCAAAAAAAAACAACAGGGAAAAAGAAAACCACTCACCCATGCACATATGCTGCAGGAAAGAAATCCTAAATAACACATTTCATCCTCCTTGTTCCATGAATGAAAATGAATATCACTTCCAAAAAAGTGATCAAAACCAAGGAGCAACAGCTCTGAATGGCTGAAGACTGGAGAAAAGCCCCAAAATCTTTCTTCAGGGTGACCCACCAAATTTCACACTTCTGTTCAATGTCATGGTAGCCTTCAAATACATATGCAGAAGGCTGAGACAAAGGAAAGAGGAAAAACAGTTCCTATGTGCAGGATAAATTTACACATGTTAAAGAGATATGTATTATCTTTCTTCCAGCAATAAAGGCTGACACAGTATGAAGAGAGAGACTGATGAATGACACAGAATGTCAACTACTGAGAGCATGAAACAGATATCTCTGATTTAATACTTGTAAAAATTTTTCAGCCATATGGCATAATGTATCTTACTTCAGAAAGTCAGTATGGCTATCATATCATGGCCCCATACTTCAGCTTCTAAAAGTTACCTGTCACAATTCTACTTAGGATTACTTTTGATACTGTACTGAATTAATTTGAATACATTGTTCTCCATAAGCTATTTCCAGAGTTAGCTTGATCAGTAATCATTTCAAACTGTGTGCACAGTTTTCCATCCTGAAAGAAAAACAATTAACCAAACATTAAACCAAAAAAAATCTGCTTGGGTCATCTAAATTTTTTTGGGTTTTGTTGGTCTGTTTTTTGGTTTTTGGGTTTTTTTTTGTACAGAGTATGTATCATGACCTTCTAGAGGTATGAAATTACTTAATCATACGGAGTATTTCTTGTCAGCCTTGTTCTTTGAGGTGTAAGACAGAACAAGAGATCTATTGTATAAAGAGAGGTGTCAGAGTCCTCTTTAAAGTGGAGTGGTGAACATTGCCAGAGATAAAAAAGGCATCTTTGTATATACTAATAATACCACTAGTACTCAAGATGCAAACTGAGAACACACAGAGTAGTAGAAAACTTTCATTTGCCAGGAACATACTGTGCTGCTGAATCACTCTTTTGACATATTGAGCTTCATAAGGCAGCATTTCTGCAGTTTTCTGAAATAAAATAAAGTCTCAAAGCTGCTCAACTAATGTTTATACTATTGCTATAGAAAAAAAAAAAAAGATCTGGACAGGCTGAAGAAGGACTACAAAGATGATCAAAGGTCTGTGAAGCCTACCATACCAGGAAAGGCAGAGAAGACTGGGTTTGTTCAGTCTTGAGAAAAGAAGGCTTAGGGAAGACCTTATCACCATGTTCCAGTAACTAAAGGGTGGCTACAAAGAAGATGGAGACCCTGTTTTTATAAGGAGTTGCATGGGAAAGATGAAGGGCAATGAGTACAATTTAATCCTGTGGAGATTCCAGTTTGACACAAGAAAAAAATGTTCACAATGAGAACAATTAGCCATTGGAATAATCTTCCCATAGAAGTGGTGGATTCCCCAACATTGGACACTTTTTAGATTCAGTTGGAAGAACGCTGTTCCATCTTGTCTAGACCTTGCTTTTGCCAAGAAAGGTTGGACGAGATGTCCTTGAGGTCCCTTCCAAACTAATATCCTATGATTCTATAATATGCTAAAAAATTAAACTGCTTTTTAATACTTTTCATTTTCTGATCAAGCCTGAATTTTCATAAAGTAACTTCTATGTAAAAATATTACAACTGTAATTGTTTTTATATTAAATATGTCATTGCTTTAGATCTCTGAAACTTCATTATTCTACCTTTACTTCTGTTAACAAACAACACCAAATTATGTTTGTGTGCATAGTAATGCATTTGGACCTCATTACATGACATATAGATTCCTGATAGTAAAATTACTATCATTCAAGGAAGTGTAGCGAATTTGCCAGTATATTTTCCAAATATTCAGATACATATGAAAGAAGAAAGAATGGGAAAGGGAAAAAAAAAAAGAAAAAGCAAGATAAATGAAAGAGAAAGGGACACGTATGTTGGCTAATAGCATGTAGACATGTTTTTAATTAATCTGCAATACAGTATGTAGATAAATACTGGTATCACATTTAGAAGCAGTTAATAATGAACTTTAGGAATTAACACCTAAAAGGAACTGCAAAGACTTCTGACTACTACAAAAAAACCCATGAATGTGTATTACTGAGTGTCTCTCTTTATCTGCAAAAGTTTTATAAGATTTATGAAAGCTAAATATATATGTTGCAAAATCCTCAAACTGCACAATAGAAATAACCAAAACCAAAATAGAAGGTGATTTTCAAATATTAAGAAGAAAAACAGATCCTGGCCTCTGCAATTAACCATAGTAATTCTTAAAAAATTGAAATAATTAAAATAGTATTATAGCGATAGATTTATTATAGTCTTCTAGTCGTTATTAAAGTTATTGCAGTTTCATGTAAGCAGAGTATGAATCCTCATTATACATTGTGCAAGTACATAATAATAAAAGCATTTATTATCTAAATAGAAAGACTTAAATTAGGAACATTGTCTATGTTTTTTTCAGAACTAGTAATAATTTGGTAGGTCATCCCAACTCTTTTTCTCAATTTTCTTCATCAGCATAATTGCAAATAATATATCAGCCAACTTAGACAGTCTTGAGGGGAGACAAGTAAATATTTTATGCACTTCTGTAACTTCACTAAACAAATACTCAACAAGGAACTAATTTTATGTTGAACAACATACTATGAGAATAGTTAGATTAATATTGTAGGAAACTTTTTATTTTCCCATGACTGAGTTTAAAAATAAAAATGAGAAAATATTTTGAAATAATGCAATA
Source organism: Megaceryle maxima (assembly GCA_024605025.1). Lineage (NCBI taxonomy): Eukaryota > Metazoa > Chordata > Aves > Coraciiformes > Cerylidae > Megaceryle > Megaceryle maxima. Next base: position 1,181 of record JANHGN010020535.1, on the reverse strand, counting down.
ATTTTAAGGCAGAAGTGTGAGGTAAATATAAATACTTATACTTTCTAAAGTTAATTTGTTATATTTGCATAGGATTGGATGAAAGCCTCAGTTTGTTTGAGTTTCATCACTGTGTCTAATAAGTTATAACACTAGCTTTGAACTGTGTTACATTATTAACACTGCAGGACACATAATTTTGGATTTTACACAAGAAACACACTTTTCCATGAAAATTATACAAAATCACTGTATTTCTGTGAAATTTTTGATGCATTGAATAGATATTTTTGACAGGACATAGTTCCATCATAAAAACATTTTCCCTGTTCTAATAACAGTGAAGATTGTTGTGACAGCATGTCATGACGAACATTTTCCTTACACCATACCAACTATGAGTGAAAACACTGCAGGTAACAACTGACTTAAAGCTTGATTAAGCATAGTCAAGGAACTAAGCTGTTTCACTGACTGTCAGTCTCTGAATGATCATTTCAAAACTAGTATTTTTATTAGAATGTTAACATCTAAGTTAAGATTATGTCTGATAAAATAATACTAAGAGTCATAAACAAGGACAAAAATGAAATTTCCTAAGGAGATATGGTTCTTCAAAGTGATTTTTGGTGATAAGGCTTAGACTATAGCCTAGTGTATATGTACAGGTATATACATATATATCTGTATATACCTGTATACACACATAACACATATTTATGTATAGTATATTTAAAAAAGAAATAGTGACAAATTTTAATTCACAAAGAATTCCTGATTTTCCTTCTCCTATGTCTCTTCCTTCTCCTGTATACAGTGTACATCTGTTTGTGTTTGGCAGGATTCTCTCCGATTTTCCTGAAGCTTTCATCCACTACCTAAAGGCCTTCATCTTGGCAAGCTGATAGTTTCCTTTGATTCTTCTGGAATATTCCAATTCCTTTTTTTATTTTTTTTATTTTTTTTTTAAGCATGTTACATTATATCACAATGCTATTCTTGATAGTTTCAATTAAATTTGATTTCATTTGAAAACATCAGCACTAAAAAATAATGACAATTCTGTCATTTTTCACTAGTAAAAATGTATGAGAAGTAGACATCTCCCAGAATAGATCGAATTCATTCCTGGATTTCTTAAGTGTTCCAGCTTAAATTCTTCATGACCTCCTTTAATATCTGTAATTATCCTGTTTATTTTG